>JAJIBD010030491.1:0-213119 GCA_021461705.1 Cryptotis parvus | reverse complement strand
GATTCACAATACACACTCTGCAGCAGGTAAGATCTCCACCCAGCAGATTAATCCAGTCTCCAGCCCGGCTTGTCAGAAACCCAGCCTACAAGGACCCACCACGCAGAGACCCACCCTTCAGAGGAGAGCATTTCAAGCCCAGGAATGCTTGAGCCTAAGACACAGGTACACCTGGCAGAGCAGAAACCAGCTTTCCCCATTTGCGCGGCCTTACCTCCAAATTACCATAAATATTCTACCCACCCCTCTGAGAGAGCCCCCACAAAGTATTGAGAATATAGAGACCCGCATGGCAGAGCCTGGCAAGCTGTCCGATGCGTGTTCGATATGTCAAATCCAGTAACAGAAATGTTTATTTTCCTGACCCCAAAAGAGCCCTTAATACAGCACCAGTAAGAAAGGAAAACAAGCAGTGCCTGATAAAATTTCATGGCCATCCTAGGCTGCCAAAACGAAGAAGGACTAAAATGACTGTCTGTACTTTCAATGCATGTACACTGGCATCGGAAGCATATATTGAGGATCTGATGCTGCAAGCGCAAAAGATCAAGTACGACTTCATTGGTCTGACTGAGATGAGGAGGCATCAGTTGCATCATGCTGTATTTGACACCAGAGAAGAATTGTTCTTTGGAACATGCGACGAAAAGAGGCATCAGTGGCATTGGTGTCCTTGTCAACACGAACATGGCCTTCAACATTTATTCATTTGAATGCCTAACAAACCGAATAGGACGATTACACTTGAAGAGATGTGGCCCACTGCCAGCAATTTCTATCTTCATTGTCTACGCACCAACATCCACATACAAAGAAGATGAAATTGAGAAATTATACATGGAATTGCAGGAGTTCTATAAAAAAAGATCACACCTTCTACAAGATCATAGTCGGTGATTTTAATGGCAAGAAAGGACCGAGAAGATCGGCTGAAGAACTCCACAACGGAACCCATGGCCTAGAATGGAACGAACAGGGTGAGAGACTATCTGAGTTCATCATGTCCAAAAGACCATTCATGGGAACTCACAGTTCCAGAAAGCTGAAGCAAAATGTTGGACATGGGAATCTCCTGGCAGACAGTTCCACAATGAAATTGACCACATCATCTTCAATCGACAGTTTTGTCTGACCGATGAAGCTGTTGTCCCCAAATTCCTAAGAGGATCGGACCACCGTCTCCTTCATGCAAAATTCTACTTCCCGCAACGGGGAATAAAGGCTGCAAAGTTTAAGAAGAGAAGTACCAGAACGACCACCAACTGGGAACTCCTTGGCACCATTGCAGCAACATGGGAAGATACCATCATTGGCGACATCGATGAAGAGTACAACCGACTGGTTCAGCACATCCATGATTGTACAAAGAATGCCGAGAGAGAAAGACAAAAAAGAATGCCTGTCTTCAGAAACTCTCGAGCTCATTCACCAACTTGGAAGGCGCGAGCCTCAGGAGACCAAATGCTAACATCCAAGCTTGCTAAACGGTGCAGAGAAGCAATAAAAGAAGACCTCAAAGACAGAAGAGCAGAAATACTGGAAGATGTAGCAGAAGCTGGGAAAAGCATTTGCACTGCCCGCCTGTCCTTCGCCAACTATAAGACCAAGGTGACTGCCCTCTGACACCCTGATGGATCTATCACATCTTCCAGAAAGGCAATAGAGAAGATTATCCAGGACTTCTACTCAAATCTCTTTGATAGCCACATCCACCTGCCCACATACCAAATTCCACAGGATGGATATGTCATTCCCAATGTTCTCCCTTCTGAAATTCGACATGCCATCTCGTCGGTAAAGAAGGGAACAGCACCAGGCCCAGACAAAGTCAGACCTGAACACCTGAAGAATCTGCCATCGGTACTCATCAATACACTAGCTAGGCTCTTCACACGCTACCTGTCCGAATGCAAGGTGCCCTCCCAATGGAAAACCAGCAGGACAGTTCTACTGTTCAAGAAGGGAGACATTCACGACATCAGCAACTATCGCCCGATCTGCCTGTTGTCCGTCATCTACAAGCTGTTTACACGAGTCATCCTGAACAGGATTAGCAGAACACTAGATGAAGGACAACCATGCGAGCAAGCTGGCTTCCGGAAAGGATTCAGCACAATCGACCATGTCCACACAGTAACCAAGCTCATCGAGGTTTGTAGGGAGTACAAGATTCCGCTCTGTCTCATGTTCATTGATTTACAGAAAGCTTTTTGATTCTGTGGAGACTGAAGCAGTCATCGAAGCCCTAGCCAAAAAGGGTGTTCAAACCCAATACATCAAGATCCCTCGTGAGCTGTATTACAGGTTCACCACCAGGATCTCACCATTCTACAAAGAAGTGATCATTAATGTGAAAAGAGGGGGTTCAACAGGGTGATACCATTTCACCGAAACTATTCAGTGCCACCCTCGAGAACATCATGCACCAATTAGAATGGGAAGGAATAGGAGTGAAGATAGATGGTCAGCAACTACACCACCTCTGCTTTGCTGATGACGTTGTTCTAATAACACCAAACATTAGCCAAGAGGCACAAATGCTGGCTGACTTTGACCGAGAATGTGGAAAGATAGGTCTACAGCTGAATCTAAAGAAAGCAATGTTCATGAAGAATGAACTAGTTCCTGAGGCCCCATTCACTCTCAATGGAGCAAAGATCTCTGAATGTAGCAGTTATGTGTACCTAGGTCGAGAAATCAACATGATGAACGACCTAAAACCTGAGCTTCACAGGAGGAAGAGAGCGGCATGGAATACCTTCAAAGGCATCGAAGAAATAGATAAAAGGACAAAGAACCTCCGGCTCCGGGCACAGCTCTTTGACTCCACCATTCTCCCTGCATTAACATATGCCTCAGAGACCTGGGCCCTACGAAAGCAGGATGAGAATGCTTTTGGGTCTCCCAGAGAGGAATCGAAAGAGCTATGCTTGGAATATCACGCCTCACTCAAGTGAGAGAAGGAATCCGGAGTTCTGACCTCCATTGCTATTCCAGAATCAGGGATGTTGTCTCGTTTGCCAAGGCAACCCTCCCGGGGGTGTGGCTGGCCGGGCAGGCACCTGGGGTCGGGGTAGAGCCCCAGGTCTCGGCAGAAGGTGGAACTACAACCCCCAAAAAGTCCAAGCGGAAGCGGAAGTAAACGGTCATTTTGAACTCTCACACCGTCCTGACTCTGCCTCAGGTAACCTCCCTGGGGTGTGTGGCTGGCCGGGAGGGAGGCCGCTTATGTGGCAGCTTATTAATACAAAAACTAGGAAATTCAACACCAAGGGAAGGTAATACCCTCAAGAAAAAAGAAACAGTACACTAGAGGAATCTATCCCTGAACACCACAACACCATGGGGAAACAACGCAGATCCCCAGCTCGAAAGAACAGTTGAAGGAATCGACCCTGAAGACTCAAAAAGAATACAGATGTGCATGATCTCTCTGACAATGAAATTAGAGAAGAAATTGGTAGGATGTTTAAGGAGCTAAACGGAAAAATTGTGCAGATGTCCAATAAAATCAGGAGAACATAAACAAAGCAGTTGAAAGGGCAGTCAATAAACTATGGGAGGAAATTAGAGCAGAAATGAGAACCATGCAAATAGAAATATCATCGCTTAAAAACTCAGTCATTTGCCAAGGCATCGAAAATCAGATGTGCTGGGGCCGGAGCGATAGCCCAGCGGGTAGGGCGTTTGCCTTGCACTCGGCCGGCCTCTGCTGGCCTGGGTTCGAACCCCGGCATCCCATATGGTCCCCCGAGCACCGCCAGGAGTAATTCCTGAGTGCAGAGCCAGGAGTAGCCCCTGAGCATTGCCAGTGTGACCCAAAAAAGGCAAAAAAAAAAAAAAAAAGAAAATCAGATGTGCTGGGCATGTAATGCGATTTGGAGACAATGCTGGACTAGAGCCATTACCGACTGGATCCCAAGGGATGTCAAAAGATCACATGGCCGCCCACCTACAAGATGGTCAGACTTCCTTGTCAAGACCCTGAAGGAACGATTTGAGGCTCTTCATATTCCTCAATCTAGCCCTGGCCCAGCACCTTGACAGAGCCTCACAACAAGCCAGACCACTGCTCCTCACTCCACGGGTGCCGCCATTTTCCACTTCTGGACTTCCCTCTCGTCAGAACTCCACCCAGCAGACCAGCCCATCACAGCCCGGCTCGCTGGCCGCTTGTGGCCTTGGCGGTTCATCAATACATGCTTTATTTGGAGGTGTTTAAAAGAGTTTGCCTCCCGGCTCGACAAGCCTGGCAAGCTTCTCTTGTTGTATATGATATGCCAAATTCCAGTAACAATTATATTAGGTCATTCCCATGACCTAATATAATGGTTTGAGGCCTTTATGTTCCTGTAGCAAGCCGATGCCCCTGGCTCTACTGGCATGAGACAGGACATATGGAGATATTACTGGTGCCCACTCTAGCAAATAGATGATCAACGGGAAGATCGTGATCGTGATATTCCTCAATCAACCAGATGCCATTGGGCTACATTGACACGTGATAGGGTCCAATGGAAATGTTACTGGCGCCCGCTCGAGCAAATCGATGAATAACGGATTCAAGTGAGTTTGGAATAGAACTAGGTAACTCTGCCTATGCTATACCCCTTCTCCACCGCTTCCCCCACATACAATTCATGAGAGATTTCCTGCTTCCCAATACCTGTCTTTCTATTCTCCATTAAAAATATTATTCCAAATTTTGCTAAAAATAAATGAAAATTGAAACAAATTACTTTTTTAGGATTGGGTGGTTGGGTTTTATTTAAGAATAAAAGTAAAAATGGAAACCTAAAATGAGTGTCTTCTAAGCATTAGTCATTGGTAAAGTTTTGTCTTTCAGCTGGCCCCATACTGAAGAAAAGAGTAGATCATCTGTGTATTATTTATTTATTTTCATTAAAGTGCTTCATTATAAGATTCAGGTGTGTATATTCAAAATCCATATGAATTACTTTAAGTTTTTCATATTATTAAGAATACTATTATGAATACTTTCTAGAATATTCTTAAGGATTGTCTATGAAAACTATAAAGAAGCAAAATTTATTCTTTTGTTGGAAGGGTCACACCTGGTGTTACTCAGGGTTTACTCCTGGATCTGCACTCAGGAATTTCTCCTGGTGATGCTCAGGGGACCATATGGGATGCCCAGGACACCAACCGTGTGAACAACGTGCATGGCAAGTACGTTACCTGCTGTACTATATCTCTGACCCTGAAATCAAAATTTATTGTAGGTACAGTGTTGGTACATTGTTTGATTTGCCATGACGGACAGATTATTTTTGATCCATTATTGGAGCATATCTTCAGGAGAGTGAGAACTGCATCTTTTCTGTCCACTACTGTATTTTAAGCATTGTGAATAATACATAGTCCAGAGGAAAATTCAATACCTAATTGTTGTCACTGAAGAGATAGCTAATTCAGGCATAAATAAATACAGTGACCTGTAAGAGGAACTGGGAAGAGGCAGATCTAGTGACCTAGTGTATTAGTCTAATAACCACAATCTAGTGACTTAAGGGGGCACAAACTTACTATCTTATAATTATGAAGCTCAAGAGTCCTTTTACCAAGATAGGACAATTACAAAGTAGGACTGCTTGAGGCATTTTGTAAACTATTTGTTTCCTTGAGTATTTCAGTTTCTTAGAGACGCCTCGGATTTCTTACTTAGACCTTTCTCTTCATCTTTAAAGCCAGTAGTACTGTGTCTCCACACCTCTTCCCTTCTCTCTCTTTGTCCTGTGTCATTGACCTACTCCTTCTCTTACACTGACATTTCTGTTTCCCTTTTACAGTGACCTCTTTTTAATTATATTTTATATTGAATCACCTTGAGATTTACAGTTACAAAGTGGTTCATGATAAAGTCTCAGAGATAAAATGTTCCAGCACCCATCTTTCACATTTGCCACCAGCAATGTCCCCAGTTTCCCCCGGCACACTTCCCCTCTATGGCAGGCACTTATCTTCTCTCTCTCTCCCCCATTTTCCTTGTAGGCACAGTGGTTTGCAGTACTGTTACTGAAAGGGTATTATGCATCCAACTTCAATGACCTCTTGTGTTTACACTAGGCATACTAGCTAATTCAGAATAAACTTTCTATCTCAAAACCATCTTAAGTAATCACATGTGCTAAGTCCTTTTCACCTTGCAAAATAATAATTTCCAAAGAGCCCAATTGGGATGTGGACATCATTGGAGGATGGGGAACATAATTTAGCAGATGATCACTTTCAGTCTATAATGGATTACAGAATGTCATTTCAATCTGAAAACATAGGAAATGATTTTAAGAGAAGCCCATTGCTGACCAAGTCTAGAAGTATGAGGAGACCAAAAAAAGTTTTGTAGATAGAGGAAATAGCATAAGCATAAAAATAGAATAATGACCTCAAGAATTTTAGTAACTTATAGGGAAGCATCAAGGAGATGCTGAAGAAGTCTATGGTGACCATTTATGAAGAATCGTGGAGGACTTGCTAAGGAGTTTCAACCATTGTAAAGGTAAGTTTAACAAGGATGTTGAGGGGTTTTCAATATTTAAGTGGTGGGCCAGGGTGATCAGATGATGGGGAGGGGCATTTGACTTGTACTCAGCCAACCTGAGTCCAATCCCTGTCATCATATGGTCCCCAAGCTCTCCCAGTAGTAATTCCTGAGTGCAGAGTCAGGAGCAATCCCTGAGCACCACCAGGTATGACCCCAAAAAACAAAAAAATGTTTTAGTGGTTTCTTATTGTGCTTTGGATAATCTTTAATATCCTTAACATGACACCATTTCTGTCCTCTGGGAATTGATAAAGTCTGAACTCTTTCTGAGAATAATTTCAATGCTGAAAATGAGGTACAGGAAGTAACAAAAGAAACCAGCTTTACTGAAATATAAAGCACTACTCATCAGCCCATTGTGGGTCTGAAGATTCCAGGTTACAAAGTACTCAAAGATTGGCTTCTATTTCTTTTTTTGTCTCCTCTTCCATATTAATCAGAGAACTGGTCTTTTTTGCTTTATCTTCAGGCGCAGTTTCTCATTTATTGCATCCTTGGGAGATACTGTTCTTTTTTGCCTTTTAGCGTTTTCCTCATCTATCTCCTTACCTACCCACTCCAGGATCATATCTACTTGATTTGAACGTCACTTTATTGGGAAACTTCACAAGAATCTCAGATTAAGGAACATCTTCCATAAAATATCATATCATTCAGAATTATATAAAATTAATATTATTTAGTTGTGAATGTAATTTTTATACGTGTGCCTGTCTTAACTAGGAATGAGTTTCTATGAAAAAAGAACTACTACCTATATTCCCAGTGTTGACCCAATGCATAACACATAGAAAACATTTCATTAAAAATTTTAGTGTAGGGCTGGAGGCGACAGTCCAGTGGGGGAGGAGACTTGCCTTTCAGTTCTTTTCCATTGCTATAGGATATATTCCCACCTTATCCCCTAAACTTCACTGTAACTTGGTACTGCAGCCGTGAGAAATGTGTCTCCTAACATCTGCCATCCATTTACTTAGTTGTTCAACTCTATTTTACATGAATAGTGATCTCAGAATTCTTAACACAGACACCATGGGAAACCAGCCCATTAACTCAATTATGGTGCTGAAGTACGGCTCCTTTCATGTTTAGTCTTATAAACATTTTCATTTTAAAAATTATTTATGTCAGCACCTTTTACACTCACTTTAGGGAGATTATTTTATATATTTAATCATAGTTATGCTTTTTCAGAATGGTTTGCATTCTATCACAGAACCTTCTAGACCACCAAAATCATTCAAATAAAAGTTGGCACACATGAATATTCATTTGCTGTAAAGTTCTATGGCTTTTGACAAATGCACAGTGTTACCTGTCCACCATAACATCATCATACATAATGATGTTACCATGAGAGACCTTCCACTCTGCATTACTCTTCTGTTGCTTCCTTTTCCATAGCCCCTGGACTCCTAGCCAACACTTTATGATCTCTCTATCTGCCTTTACTAGTATATCTCAAATAAAATCCTGTAGTGTGTATTCTTATTCTTTTCACCAGTGCCTTCTTTTACTTAGTCATGAGTGTTTAAATTCTTTCCCTACTTCACAAGTTTGAGAATTTATTATATTTCATCACGGAATCACGTTCTATTGTATGGATGCACCACATTTTGCTCCCCCATTCACCTATGGCTGGACATACTGATTTCTCCCAGTTTTTGATAAGTATGTAAAGTATTCCACATGCTTTAAATAGCAGGGGCTGGTGTGATAGTACAACAAGACGAGCATTTGCCTTGCAAGTGGCCAACCTAGGTTTGATCCACAATACTCCTTTTGATCCCTCATGCCCACTGATCCCTGAGTAGTGATCAGAAGTAAGCCCTGAGCACTGTTATGTGTGGCCCCAAAACAACAAATAAAATTTCATGCAGAATTGTTTGTTGTCCCATATTTTTAATCAATGAAGTAAATGACTGAGTAAGAATTTTCATCATATCATCAAACTATTTAGCTTTACAAAAAACTACTAAACTGACTTCCAAAGTGTTTGCCTTCCAAACTACTGAGGTGACATCCAAAGTACTTAGTACTCTAACAGATCATGAAGACTGCATTCTAATGTCTTCATGATCTTTATCATGAATTTAGCCTTTAATAAGGTTAAATTCAGTTAAGAGACTGCTGTAATGGTTCAAGCCCAAGAAAATAAATGCTTGAAAAAAACAAGCAGCAATCAGAAAGATTTTGTGGAGTTGAATAATTAAAGATACAGAGTGCACAGGATATGCTCACTAATAGATATGGGACTATGGGAATAGAAAAAATGGTGTATTTTGGAAAATTGGGAATTTTTGGAGCATTATGATCACAAGAATCTTAAGAGCCTATGGGACTTGCCAGTAGAAATATCTAAAAATCATTGGTACAGATGAGCCCTGAGCTCAGAAATAAGATCTTATAAACATAAAAAAGTAAAATTACTCAGTTGTAAAGAGAGATTTGTAGTGAATTCTAATGGTAAATTGTCTATTTTAGTTTAAGAACCTCTGCTTCCATTAAATTTAAATTTACCGTGCAATGTTATTTGTCGGCTAAGTGACAGAAACTTCAAAATGAAGATAGATATCTTCATTTCCATCATTATATGGCTGTTACTAAATTATTCTATCTGCCAGGTATGTAATTCAACCTCTATTCCACACTATTTTCTACTGACATTTTGTATATATTAACCACGAAAAAGTTAGAAGATCCTCTATTTCAACTGCCTACTTTTTTTTTCCACAAAAATAATTTATTCCAGACAATGAGAAAAGGATATTGTTGCATTTGTCTTTTTTAATATAATCGAATCTTTTTCCAATTTTATGCCCACTACAGCAGGCAGGAATTGTAGTTCCAGTGCCAGGGGAAGTTGGAACTTGGAAAACCCTCTTTCAGCAAGACTGTATTTCATATTTACGGGCTTTGCTGCTGCCAGTGTGCTTTGCAGTGACCACTAAGGATGCAAAAACACATCCTCTCTGGTCCCTTCTGGAAAGCTGGGTTATAGAAAACTCTTATCTGGGAAGAGTAGTTAGTTCTCACGACTTAATGGTTGCCTCTTCTGTGTTTAGTCATCACAGACAAGTACCTTCCAGAAAGCTCTTTACCATTACTCCCCTATCCTTATTCCACTGTGTGGGAGATCGAATTCACTGGGACTAGACCATACTCTTTTTTACCCTGGAAACAAAAACCTCCATCCCTTTGACACCTTAATTGCATGCAAAGGCCTAGACAAATAATTCTCACATGAATTTTGAAAATATAGCAGTAAAACTATCTAGGTGTTAGATTGATAAATTATGAGCTATGTACCTTATTGATCCTACCCTAGAGGTGTTGCAGGTGTAGCTGCAGTGCCCAGGTGCCTCAGCAGGCAGCAGACAGGAGACAGGCTTGTCCACACCCAGGCCTCTGCCCTGTGGATCCTGGATGGATGATGGTCTGTCAGAAAAAGACTGGGTCCCCTGGGATGAACCCAGAGCCACAGCAGGGCTTACACCCAAGGTGTATTCGATATTCCAAAAACAGGAACAATAATGGACCTCTTTCCCAACAAATGGATATGTTACTGGCAAATCAATGAACAATGGGAGGACAAGTGATACAAGTGATACATTATTGATAAGCGGCAACATAATACAATGACACCGTATAATTTTGTTCAACATGAGAAGTAAAACTTTATGTAAATTCAAATTCAAAAGTTGTTGGCTAATTCCAAATGTCTTTACATGCTATTTGGATTAAATCAAAAATATCTGTCATCAATGGAACATTTTTAACCTAGTTTCTTCCTTTCTTTCTTTCCTCTTTCTTTCTCTATTTCTGTCTTTTTTTCTTTCTTTCTCTTTTTCTGCCTTTCTTCCTTACTTTCTTTCCCACTTGTTGGTTCTCAGAATATACTCCTAATTGTGGCTCTACACTCAGTATACTCCTAATTGTGGCTCTACACTCAGGGATCACTCGTGTCAGTACTTGGGAAACCATACCAGATGTTGGAGTCAAACCTGGGTCAGTCACACACAGAGCAAGCTCTTTACCTGCTTTACCAGCTCTACTATCTCTCTGGTCCCTACTGAGATGTTCTAAATGCACATATGTGTTAAGAACACAACAAAATATTCTGAAAAATGTTACTTTATATGGTATATACATAGAGATATACATATACCATAGATGATATCTGCATATACCATAGATGGTATATGAATACCATCTATTATAAAAGAGGAGAACCTGCCTTTGCTACAACATGGAAAGTCCTGTTAAGCAAAATAAGTCAAAGGAGAAAGACCTGATGAGCCTCACTCATTTGTGTTATATGAAGAAACAAAAAAAGGAAAGAAACAACATTCATTGTTAAAAAACATCCCCAACACTTAGACTCTAAAATTGAAATGGGGTTACAAGGGAGCAGGGGATGGGATAGAAGTGAAGTATCTGTGTACTTACTGTGAAGGGATACTGGTACCTTGGTGGTGAGTGTGGTATGGCAACACTGTAGTCCTAATACTTATAAAAACATATGCTGTTATAAATTTTAATAGTGCCTTATAAATTAAATTTGCCACAACTCAGGAACAAAGGTTAATAGTGTGTAATCAGTTGCTAATAATGAGCTTTATGTTTTTCTAATGAGTCTTAAACGTGATCATTCATTTGAAAGATGTATTTTGAATCTTGTTACATATACCTTACAATTCTTCACATATATAACCTAATTGTAATTAATATCTATGTTAGAAGGCATTTAGATTAGGACCGAACCCTTTGGTTTCTCTTCTATTGATTTTCCCAAAGCTTAAGTGGAGAAGATGACTTGAGAATTCACAGAGAAGATGATTCAAGAATTCACTTATATTGGAAATCATATTTTGTTCTGATAATGGGGCATGAAAGTTTCTGGAAGTGTGTGTGTGTGTGTGTGTGTGTGTGTGTGTGTGTGTGCATAAAACATTGGTCCTGGCATTTGTTTTAGTTCATTTCAGCTGCTATAACAAAATATCACCAATTCTATGCCATATAAACAACAGAAATTTACTTTTCAAAATTCTGTAGGCTGGGAAGTCATCCAAGATCAAGCTGTTGGCAAGATTTTGTGTCTGCTGAAACCTGCTAACTGGCTCTTAGACAGCTGTCTTCTCTTCACATAGTGAAAGACTTAATCAACTCATAAAAACCTCCTCCCATACAATCACATTAGAAGTTTCGAATTTCAACATGTGACTTTGGGAGTAATACAAGCACTCAGTGTACAAAGTTATTGAATATTATTAGGAAAATAATTTAGAGTCACAGCCATAAATACAATCACAAGACTCCTTTTACAGAGAGATCTCTGAAAAATGACTTTATCTCTCCTATAGAAGTAAGAAAGATTAATGGCATTTTTGTTTACTTTTGGTTTAAGAAGTTAAGCTTTTAACTTTCTGAACGGAATCAGTATCAGAGACTTGAATTTTCTAAAAAGTAAAAAAGTTCATTCAGATTCACTACTGTTATAAAGAGACTGTGAGAAAGTCACCGTGCACCCTGGTCTCCTTGAAATCCAAAGAGTTCCCTACTGCCTATTCAGTACAAATGCTCTGTGTGACAGTAACCCAAGGCATCAGGCTCCACTCTCAGAGGACTCTGCACCCAGCGCCAGGCCTATGTACGGCAGGCTTGCTGCCTGCCACCTAATCAACTCTATTAACACTTTGCTGTGCATCACCACTGTAGTATTCTCTTTTTAAACCCATTACTTCATTCTAATCAGAGGAAATATGAGCCACACACAAATTGAAAGACATTTTAGCAAATATGAAAGCAATACTCTTCAATACCGTTAATGCCAAGAAAAAGCAAAGGAAATGGAAAAACTACACAGACCACACAAGCTTAAGATGAAACTAGCCAGAGCCCAGTTAGCTCAGCTTTGGAAGTGTGAGGCCAGTAAGTCTGTAGATTTGATGCCCTTTACCATGCCCCTTGCCGAGAGTGAGATGAGAGGTGTTGCTGGGATCCTCTGCACCACAGCTTATGAATCTTCTTACATATACTGTACAATATAGCTTATACATATAGCTTAGCTTGCAGTGTCCAGCACACCACATCCAAATGTTTAGTGGCATAGCAACCACCACCACTAAAATGCCCAACACTCAACAAGCACCACAGCTGAAAGCATGGTGGCAACCAAGTGAAAACTACCCAAGTCATTGTAGTATAGCAAAGGGAAGAAAGTGATAATAATAATAGATTTAACAACTAATAGAATAGGATTTCCTTGATGAAATCCTGCAATACATAAATAATATCAATGAGAAAATTTGCAAAATACAAAGTCTGCTGGTTTAATAAATGGCAATTAATTCAATTTGCCACTATTTTGACAAGTATGCCACTGATTATGTGAGCTGCAACATTAGTGGAAACTGGGTAAAGACTATTTGGGCATTATAGGTAATATATCTACAATTTTTGGTAAATGTATAGTTGTTCCAAAATTAAGTTTATTTAAAGTAAAATAATTTAATTGCTCTAAACTTAGCCTCCTGCGTGCCTTATCTTTTGCAGTAAAGCAGCTTAGCATAGACATTATTTTATTCATTTTTCCCAATTGAATGTTCAACTTATGTTTATAACAATAATGAAGCAAGGATGGTCTGTGATTCAATGTTCCATCTATTTTTATGAATTTTAATACATTAGAGTTTAGGAAGCATGGCTCCAGCAGTATTAACACTATGATTTGGATTACAGTGTGTTTGCACCTTCACCACCACAGAAATGCCAAGACCATAGGTCCATATGTAACTTCCAGACTGCCTCTTCGCTCTGACCTTTCCCCCGCTGCCTGGTAATCTCAGATTTTCATTAAAGGCCAAAGGTTTGTCATTGTCTGATACGGTATAATCTCTTGTTTTGATTTTCTATGTACCACAGATGAGTGAGATCGTTGGTGTCTGTCTTTTTCCCTATTTTCCCTTAATGTGATGCCCTCCAGTTCCATTCAAATTGTAGCCAACTGCAGGACTGCATCTTTTCTCATAGATGAGAGATGGCCCATTTTGCCTATATGCCACTTCATCTATTCATCTGTTGTTGGATGTTTGGGCTGTTTCCATATTGAACTAAGTTTTGCAATGAACATAGGTCGTCATATATCTTTTTAACTTAACATTTTTGTTTTGGGGGTAGATTCTATAAAGCAGCAACACTGAACCATGGGGGAAATTCTACCCTTACGTCTTAGCAAAAGCTCCACACTGTTTGCCCTAGAGAGTGAACATCCCCACATAAAAAAAGAGTGTTCCTTTATACCATCTATGCTACACCCCACCTATACCGGTTGCTTCTAGTTTTTCTTCTTTTGTCCCAGCCCCCACCAACAACCCACCTCTCCAGTCTCTCTTTCACTGCTATAATACCTCATCGTTGTTTTTATTTTCATTCCACTAATAATAATGATGCATTTCACTGACAGTAAGTGATGATACTGTTTCATATGTCTACTGACTGGCCAACTATTCTCTTTGGGGAAACAGCTGTTCATCTTCTATCCCCATTTTTTGATGGTGTTATTGAATATATTTTGTTGTTGACTTCCGTCAGTGATTTTTATATCTTAGATATTAGCTTCTCATCAGATGTGCAGTGTGCAAATATTTTTTTCCTGTTCAGTAGGGTGCCTTACTTCAACTATTCACTTTTGGTTTGGGTCAAACCAGTGGTAGTCAGTGTTTACCCTGACTCTGCACTCAGGGAGCACTGCTAGCAGTCCTGGGGGGGTGGGACAATATGTAATGCCATGTATGGAACCTGGTTTAGCCACACTAACTCAACCCAGGTAAAACAAGACCTTTACCTGTTTGCACTATCAACTTCTGTTTCTTCTTATCTTTGTCAATGGAGTTAAATCATTAAAGACATATCTGAAATCCATATCCTGAAGAGTTCTGTGATTTCCTCTATTTATTTATTTCATGGGTTCTGGACTAATATTCAGGTCTTTAATCCATTTTGAATTAATTTTTGTGTATATGTAAGATATGGATCAAACTTAACTTTTTTTTGATGTGGCAGCTTTTCGCCATTTGTGACAGTGGCTTCTCTTTCTCTACTGCATGCACCATGCATCTTTGTAATAAGCTAACTGTCTGCATAGCCTCAGGTTCATCTCTAGGCAATCAGTTCTATTCCATTGTCTGAATTCATCTTTTTCTAGTACCACACAGTTAATGCTTCTACTCCATGAGTAGAATATTTTTCCATTCCTGGTGTCCTCTTTCTATTTCCTTAAAACAATGTATAATTTATGGTATATATATGTCTTTCACAGCCTTCATTAAGTGGGTTTCTAGGTATGTGATTTGAATACTATTCTATTTAATGGTCAATTACATGCTTGGTTTTGAACCATATCCACAGGCTGTTCCTGACTCTGTGTTATGGAGTTGCTCCTGGCAGAGCTGAGGGACCTTATGAAGCAACAGGGATTAAACCCAGGTCTTTGACATTGTAGAGCATGCATTTAGCCCATTAGCTATCTCTCTGATCCTGGACACTATTTTTCATCTATCTAGTTTTGTCTTTATTTATTTATCTATCTATCCATTCATTCATTCATTCATTTATCCATTTATTTGTTTATTTATTTTTTATTTAGTTGTTTATTTATGCCTCACAGACCTGGACCCTATGAAAGCAGGATGAGAACGCTATTCAGGTCTCCCAAAGAGGAATCGACAGAGCAATGCTTTGAATATCACACCTCACTCAAGTCAGAGAAGGAATCTGCAGTTCCAACCTCCATCGACAATCCAGAGTCAGGGACGCTGTCTCATTTGTCAAGCCATCGAAAATCAGATGGGCTGGATATGTAATGAGATTTGGAGATGACTGCTGGTCTAGAGCCGTTACAGACTGGATCCCATGAGAAGTCAAAAGATCACGTGGCCACCCACCTACAAGATGGTCAGACTTCTTCAGTAAGACCCTGAACGAATGGTTTGAGGCTGTTTGTATTCCTGGAGCAAGCAGATGCCATTGGGCTACATTGGCACATGATAGGGTCAAATGGAAACATTACTGGTGCCTGCTCAAGCAAATCGACGAATAAAGGGATGTCAAGTGATCAAGATTTATTTATTCATTCATTCATTCATTCATTCATTCATTCATTCATTTTTATTTGTTTGTTTATCTATTGCATTTTGGGTCACACCTGGAAATGCACAGGGGTTATTCCTGGCTCTGCACTCACGAAGTATTCCTGATGATGCTC
This sequence comes from Cryptotis parvus, assembly GCA_021461705.1. Taxonomy (NCBI): domain Eukaryota; kingdom Metazoa; phylum Chordata; class Mammalia; order Eulipotyphla; family Soricidae; genus Cryptotis; species Cryptotis parvus. The sequence goes on along the minus strand of JAJIBD010030491.1, from coordinate 197,289 downwards.
AGGTAACCATAGGGGATGCTGGAAATCGAACCCAGGTCTGCTGCATGCAAGCCAAATACCCTCCCCACTCGGAGGGCACTATTTTAAATGGAATTTCATTATTATTTCTTTATTTTCTAGTACAATGTTTACATATGGAAAAGCAACAAATTTTTTTTATTGATTTTGCAGCTTGTTACTTTTCTGTGCTGGTTTATTGTTTCTGTGTTTTTTTTTTAATTGAGTTTTTTTTTGTTTTAAGTGTATGATATCTTGTAATCTGTAAATAGTGATGGTGTAGCTTTCTCAATTTAGATGCTTTTAATTTCTTGTCTTTCTTCTTTGGACTCTAATTGCTAAAGATTTTCCATATGGCATGAATAGTAGTGTAAAATCATACATTTCCCCCGTGCCTAATCTCAGAGGGAAGCTATTTAGTCATTCACTACTGAATATGTCGTTCACAGTATATTTCTTTTGTATATGAACATTACTGTCTTGAGGTACAGTGCTTCTATCCTTATTTTATTGATGATTTTTTTTAATCTTGAATGGATGCTGAAATTACTCTGTCAAGAATTTCTCTGGACTAATGCCAACCTAGAACTGAGCATTAAATAGAGGCAAAAAGATACGCATGACAACCCCTTAATGTATGTTCTGTAATCCATAGTCTGGAGGGGAAGGAAAAGAGAGAGAGAAACTGAAAGAAATAAATAACCTGCCATGGAGCAGGGCTGGGGAGGGAGGAGGGAACCGGGGACGTTGGTGGTGGGAGATGGGCACCGGTGGTGGGATGGGTGCTGGAACACTGTATGACCAAAACCAAAATATGAACTTTTTAATTGTATATCTTTGTAATTGTAAAAATAAAAAAATTTAAAAAAAAAGAATTTCTCTGGAGATGTATACATATCTAAAACTATTACATTAATCTATTTGCATATATTGAATCATCCTTTCATTCCTAGAATAAATCCTACTTGATCATGTTGTATCACCCCTCTTCATATATTGTTGGATCATTTCATGAAAATGTTGATAATATTTGCATAATCGGTTAATATTTAGTGATATTTGACAATATTTAATAATATCTCTGTCACTTTTGTTTTTGGGGGGGATATCCATGGCTTTTAAGAAAGATTCCATAGCAGCTTTTAAGAAAGATTCCTGATTCTTTGATGTTTTGAAAGAGTTTGAGGAATATTTCTTTTCTTAATGTTTGATAGAACTTATTAGGAAATACCTCTGGATCTGACTTCTTAAGCTTTTTAAGCTTTCTACTTCCTCCTGATTCAAATCTTGTGATACTACATAATTCTAATAACTCTCTATTTTCTCTAGTCACTACTGTTTAGTGGCAAAGTTGTTTATAGCAATTTCTTATAATATTTTTAATATTTGTATTTATGAGTTATATTTTGCAGTTCCTTCTATTTCACAATTGATTCTATTTAATTGAGTTTTCCCCTTTTTTATTCATCATTCTAACAGTATTTGTCAACCTAATTTTTCTTTTGAACAAGTTCATGCTTACATTTTATCTATTCTTCATATTGTTTGATTAATTTATATATCATTGGTTTCCACTCTAATTTTCATGATTTTCTTCCTTTACTTACTTTGGTATTCATTTGTTGTTCTTTTTCTAGTTTTCCAATTTATGAGATTAAATTGCTTATTTGAATTTTGTCCTCTTTGCTGAAGTAGCCTGTATTACTATAAATTCCCCTTGTTACTGCTTTTATTGTGCTCCATAAGTGCTGACAGTTTGTGTCTTTACCTTGTGCATTTCAAGGAATATTTTTATTTCTTCTTTGACTTCTTCTTTGTCCTAATGGTTATTTGACAATATCTTGTTAGTTTCAAAATGTTAGAGAATTCCCTGGATTCCTTTTTATAATTAATTTCTACTTCATTAGCATTGCAATCTGAAAAGATACCTAATACACACTCTATTTTTTTTGACTTTGACACCCTTGTTTTGTATCCCAGTAGTGATATATCCTAGAGAATGTTTCATGTGCATTTGGAAAAAAAGGTATATTAGACTTTTGATGGATGGAGGGAGGGTCCTGCACATGTTTCTTAATACCAGTTCTTCCATTATCTTATCTAGGATTTTGTTTCCTTGTTGATATTCTGCTTGGTTGACAACATCTAAAGAAAATATTGTGGTGTTATTATCATTCATTGCTATTGTGTTGCCATCAATGTACAGCCTCAGGTCTATTATTAGTTGCTTTATAAATTTTGCTGCCCCCTCACTTGTTGCACATATGTTGATTAGAGTTATGTCTTTTTGATCTATTGATCTCTTAACCAGTATAAAATTCTAACTTTTTAAATATACTTCTCTATTTTAAGTGTCTCTATTTTAAATGTTTTTCATTAGACATTTTTGAGATGTCTAACTTTTTAAAGGTCCACCTTTAAAAATTATAATTATATCATAATTCATTCAACATACTGTCAGAATATACTATGGGCTTACCTCTCCAATGAAGGTCTGTTGTAGTTTAAACTATAATCTCCAGTCACACTTTTCTTTTTCTTAGATGGTCTTTAATACATGTTTAATATTTTAAGTTATCTCTATAAGCAAGCTAGGAGTAACAGTAACAGTATCAGATGTGGCTTCATAGTTATTGCAGACCAACATGCTACCTATTGTGGGCATGAAACTGTTCTTGCTCCATTAATGGCTCCAGCTGTTCTCTAAAACATAAATTTTCTCTCTCTTTCTGTAACTTCAACAAAGGATGGGGAGTCATCGTTTCCATCGCTAAATGTCAGGAAGACTTCAGTGTTTGATGCTTTCAGCTCAATGAGCTTTCTCTTCACAGGGTATTTTTAATGGCTTGCTTCAGCTCACTTGAGCTACTGGAGCAAAATAATGATCATACATGATTCACAGATATGCAGACCAAGCGTTATGGTTGGAACAGTGAACAGAATAGATACTTTTGTTACCTGGTGGGCTGTTAACACTGTCACAGTCTGTTCCTTGACCATCTCTTCAAGTACTCCCTGTGCCTTATAATCTGATGAAGTCTACTGAAAACACCTGAAACTGTCTTGCAAAAGTCTCTCTTGAGCTACAGGAAGATGCTTGACTCATAGTTGGGGTTGGCCAAAAGTGACAGGAAGTAACAGTGTCAATGAATCACAAGAATTGGCAGATAACCCTGCCTTGGTTCCTCGGGACCTTTATCTATCTCAAAATCCTATCAAGAAAAGACCTTAAGTGAAAGACTTAAAACCTCTTTTCTCATCACCATTGCTTCTGGGAAGATGTAGAAATGAATTGTATACATTAGACAGAATGCTTGCCTTGTCCTCAGCTGACCTGAGTTGGATCCAAGCACCCTATATGATATGAGTTCTGCCAGTGGTGATTCCTGAATGCAGAGCCAGGACTAAGCCCTGAACATCACCAAAAACAAAAGCAAATACTAAATGAGATTTTTTAAAAAGAAATAAATTGTGTCCTTCTGGGGTATAGAACACAGATGCAAGTCAATTTCAACTGCTAAACCAGAAAGTGTAGCACCAAAAAGACTGCTCCAGAGAAAGATGCAGTAAGTGACCGGAAGTGATAATAAAACATCTTGGATGCAGAATCCTGCACCAAAAATCTGAAGCTGGCTACTATTATGGTAAGGTGAAAAACTGGCCTTCTCCAAGACTAACTACAAGACACAACTATAAGGCACAAGTTGGTAGCAAAAGGTGAAGAAGAAAGTTCATAAGAAAGTTCATAAGAAGAAAGGCATAACCCTCAAAGACAAGTTATGAAAGGCTTGATCAATACTCAAACCAGAAAAACAGAATGCCCCTGCCCCACTATAATACCAGTAATGAACAGCAAGAAATGTGGATAGTCAGAAGAGGAACAAAAGCATGGAGAGAAACCTCATCTTTGGCATAAGCAGAGACTGCTAAAAAGCTGAAAATAGAACAAAAACACTGTAGTAACTAGCTCCCTCCTACCCCAAATGCCAGGTTTCACTCTAAGCGCAAGACAAGAGAAACCAAACTCCTGAGAAATTGAAGCCTATGGTAAACAAAAGGCAAAAATAGAACATCAAACTCTAAATGCATTTCAATCCCTGGCTGATTTAACTCAATTCCACATTGTAAGGGTCTTACAAAAGTGACATGCAGATTTCTGAGTATAGATAAAATTTAACTTAATCTCTTCTACTATATATAGCCATGGTGGTATATAATTAACAAAAAAACATTGTAGACACAAAGAAAAAAATTTTAAGAGATAAAGCAACAATTACATCAGATTTTAAAATGATCTAGCTATTGAAAACTTTAGACAGGAACTTTCAAACATTTTAACAAATTTATTAATGGGTCTGATGGAAAAGATAGCAACTGTTATAAATATATGTAAATTCCGGTAGGGAATACTTTTTTACAAGCTTATCAGAAAATCAGACATTACAGAAACATAAATTAATTGTTTTTATGTTTGTTTATTGAGCAACCTCCAGTGATACTCAGGTGTTACTCCTGGCGCTGAACTCAGGAATTAGTCCTGGCAGTGCGTGAGGACCATATGGGATACCTGGGATTGAACCCAGGTTGGCCATATGCAAGACAAATGTCTCCTAGCCGCTGTACTCTCTCCCCAACCCCAAGGCATAAATTAATTAACTTAAAGCTAATCAATACAAATTATTCAACTAAAGAATAGAGAAAAAGATTTAATAAAGGAAGAACACAGCAACAAAAAAGTTGTATTGTACTGTTGAAGTTAAACACAAAAATAGAATTGCAGAAAGAGGACAGAAAATAGAGTAGAAAAATTCTTCCAAATGTTAAAAGTTTCTCAAAAGCCAGAGATTTGAGATACCAGAAAATTCAAATATTCAGAGTCCCTACATCGCCCCTCTAAGTGAGGGAGGAATAACCTGAACTAGCACTCAAACTAGCACTCTCAACCTGAGAAGACCCACCTACCTGATGAAAGGTACCTTCCATTGTATGTTAGCCACCTCCACTCAGCACCTCCATTGAGCACCTCCCTCATACCTGGAGAGGCCGCTGTGATCCTGGAAAAAAAAAAAGGAGCAACCTACCTGTATTGATGGGTAACAACAAAAAGTCCTGGAAAGACATCATGCACAGTTGTTCTAATCTCCTGGGTGAGGATTTCAGTGGATTTCAAAGTCATAATGATTAGATATTCATGGAATTCAAGAATAAAAAGACAATTTCAACAAGGAATAGAAAACTATGAGAATTCTTCAATTGCAAACAAAAAAATGATGGGCCAGAGAGATAATACTGCAGATTTTGCGGTATATTCTTGCCTTGCCCACAATGAACCAAGTTCAAGCCACAGCATCCCTCAAAGATCCCCTGATCCCTGCCATAAATAATCCCTACATGTGAAACCAGGAGCAAATTCTATGCACCTGTGAGTGTGACATAACCTTTAAAAAAAAATAATAACCAATCTGAATGGCATAGATAGTAAACTGAAAAACATATTGGATGAAATAATCAGCTTGACAGAAACACAGAAAAGAAACATAAAAACATGATGTATGAATCATTGTAGATAAACGATGGTTCAAGAATGAAAGATGGTTCAATATACACAAAAAAAGTTAACGTGATAAAGTGTTGCAGGACTCCTCTAAGAGTCTCTACATCTGCTCTGTATTGCCTCCTGCAAATCACTTCGTAGATAAGGGGGTAGTCTAAATGTGGCAGTTTATCTGACCATGTATTCTGTACTAGCTGGTATAAATATTCTCTTATACTACCACAATCATCGTGGGACTAGCTAGATCTTACCAGCATATTTGCCTGGCCACATTGGATCTCTAAGTAATTAGACCAGAGAGAAATGCTGTTTGCCTCCAAGCAAGCAAGCACGGCTCCCTGATAACTCAAAAGCAACTAAAATACAAAACTACTGTGAAGTAGACGAGACTTGTGAAGGCTTGGAGAAATATTTAACTGGCATTAGTATTAGTCTTTGGTACAGAGACATGCCATCTCAGAAACCACCTTCTCTACCCTATAAAGGCTTTTCTGGGCAGATCTTGGCTCAGGACATTAGCATATAAAAGGGCCTAGGTGAGGTGCTGGGAGAAACTACCTGAGGGCATTTGACTCTCCCTGCTTCTCATAATAGTGGGAGGGAGGTCTGAGTTGCAGGGGTATAAAACTAGCCTGCTTCCTCTCTCGCCTCTCTTTTTGGGCTCTCTCTTTGTGAGCTCACACCCTTCTTGGGAGTTTTGTCTTTGTCTCCTCTTTACAGGACCTCTACACGTGGTGGCCGCCATTTTGGCCTACAAGTGGCTGGAGTTCTAGACAGGAATCCTAAGCACAGGGCTTTTCCTATTGTTGATTTGTATGCCTGAACCTGTGATAAGTAAAGCCTTTAAAACTACATCGGATTCCTGAGTCTTCATCCATTCCCCGCTGGCTTCGGAGGTAGAAGGGAACTCGCTTCCCGGCACTGTTGGGACCCCAGCGGCATCCCCGACAGTAAAGAATATTAATAGGTCACGATCACGATCACGATCTTCCCGTTAATCATCTATTTGCAAGAGCGGGCACCAGTAATATCTCCATATGTCCTGTCTCATGCCAGTGGAGCAAAGGGCATTGGCTTGCTACAGGAACATAAAGAGCCTCAAACCATTATATTAGGTCATGGGAATGACCTAATATAATTGTTACTGGCATTTGGCATATCAAATACAACACGAGCAGCTTGCTAGGCTTGCCGCTAGGGAGGAATATTATTTAAACACCTCCAAATAAAGCATTTATTGATGAATCGTGCGGCCGCTTTGCGCGCGAGCCGGGCTGTGATGGGCTGGTCGGCTGGGTGGAGTTCTGAAGAGAGGGAAGTCCGATGTGGAAAATGGCGGCACCCATGGAGTGGGGGGGGGGGTCATCTGGCCTGTTGTGAGGTTCTGCCGGGGTGGTGGGCCAAGGCTAGAACCCACCATGCCTCCCGACTGCCTCATGAACGGCTGGGCACTGGGAGAGCAAGGAACCGCTCTGCCCCATGCCTAAGAGTCTCTGGACCAGCATACCTGGGCTGGATTGAGGAAGAAATTGCTGCAGGGTGGGTGTCAATGATCCGGGCTGTGATGGGCTGGTCGGCTGGGTAGAGTTCTGAAGAGAGGGAAGTCCGGATGTGGAAAATGGCAGCACCCATGGAGTGGGTGGGGGTCGCCTGGCCTGTTGTGAGGTTCTGCCGGGGTGGTGGGCCAAGGCTAGAACCCACCATGCATCCCGACTGCCTCATGAACGGCTGGGCACTGGGAGAGCAAGGAACCGCTCTGCCCCATGCCTAAGAGTCTCTGGACCAGCATACCTGGGCTGGATTGAGGAAGAAATTGCTGCACGGTGGGTGTCGATGATCCGGGCTGTGATGGGCTGGTCGGCTGGGTGGAGTTCTGAAGAGAGGGAAGTCCGGATGTGGAAAATGGCGGCACCCATGGAGTGGGTGGGGGGGTCGTCTGGCCTGTTGTGAGGTTCTGCCGGGTGGTGGGCCAAGGCTAGAACCCACCATGCCTCCCGACTGCCTCATGAATGGCTGGGCACAGGGAGAGCAAGGAACCGCTCTGCCCCATGCCTAAGAGTCTCTGGACCAGCATACCTGGGCTGGATTGAGGAAGAAATTGCTGCAGGGTGGGTGTCGATGATCTGGGCTGTGATGGGCTGGTCGGCTGGGTGGAGTTCTGAAGAGAGGGGAAGTCCGGATGTGGAAAATGGCGGCACCCATGGAGTGGGTGGGGGGTCGTCTGGCCTGTTGTGAGGTTCTGCCGGGTGGTGGGCCAAGGCTAGAACCCACCATGCCTCCCGACTGCCTCATGAACGGCTGGGCACAGGGAGAGTAAGGAACCGCTCTGCCCCATGCCTAAGAGTCTCTGGACCAGCATACCTGGGCTGGATTGAGGGAAGAAATTGCTGCAGGGTGAGTGTCGATGATCCGGGCTGTGATGGGCTGGTCGGCTGGGTGGAGTTCTGAAGAGAGGGAAGTCCGGATGTGGAAAATGGCGGCACCCATGGAGTGGGTGGGGGGTCGCCTGGCCTGTTGTGAGGTTCTGCCGGGGTGGTGGGCCAAGGCTAAAACCCACCACGCCTCCCGATCTGCCTCATGAACGGCTGGGCACAGGGAGAGCAATGAACCGCTCTGCCCCATGCCTAAGAGTCTCTGGACCAGCATACCAGCATACCTGGTATGTATGTATAATAGGTCAAAGGTCAAAACCTATATGTTAATCTGCATAGATATGAATAAAAGCATTTGATAGTTTCCAGCATCCAGTCATGATAAAAACACTGGGCAAAATGAATTGAAAGGACTTAATCTTTTTTTTTAAATATTTTATTGTACCACCATAAGATATACAATTGCACAGATATTCATGTTTGGGTTTTGGTCATACAGTGTTCCAGCATCCATCCCTCGACCAGTGCCCATTTCCCACCACCAATGATAACAATTCCCTCCCCTTTCCCTAGCCTGACTCTATGGTAGGTTCTTTATCTTGTTTTTCTCTCTTTCTTTCTCTGTTCCTTCTCTTACACATTGTGGATAGCAGTACATACATTTAGAGGTTATCATGTGTATCTTTTTGCCTGTATGCAATGCTCAGTTCTAGGTTGGCATTATCACTTTTGACAAATATTAGCACACTGTTCCCTTCTCTGTCTTACCTAATCTCTGACTCCCACACATTTGTGGTAGATTCCACTTTTGACAAGAACTCTTGTTCCATGTTTTGCCTGACACTGGATATTTGTATCATTATGTATGTATATACGTACATATATACATGTATTTACATATATACATATATGTATGTGTATATATATACACACACACATACATATATGTATATATGTATGTGTGTATATATACATAGATATATATGTATATACACTTACATATTATATGCTAATATGTATGTGTATATACATATATATATATATATATATATATATATATATATATATATATATATAACACCAAACATTATCCAAGCGGCACAAATGCTGGCTGACTTCCGACCAAGAATGTGGAAAGATAGGTCTATAGCTGAATCTCAGCAAAACTATGTTCATGAAAAATGAACTAGTTCCAGAGGCCCCATTCACTCTCAATGTAACAAACATCTCTGAATGCAGCAGTTATGTGTACCTAGTTCGAGAAGTCAACATGATGAACAACCTAAAACCTGAGCTGCACAGAAGGAAGAGAGAAGCATGGAATGCCTTCAAAGGCATCGAAGAAATAGCTATAAAGACAAAAGAACCTCCAGCTCTGGGCACATCTCTTCAACTCCACCATTCTCCCTGCATTAACATATGCCTCAGAGACCTGGGCCCTGAAAGCAGGATGAGGATGCTATTCGGGTCTCCCAAAGAGGAATCGAAAGAGCTATGCTAGGAATATGACGCCTCACTCAAGTGAAAGAAGGAATCCGGAGCCTCTGACATCCGTGGCAGTTCCAGAGTCAGGGACGCTGTCTCGTTTGCCAAGGCATCGAAAATCAGATGGACTGGACATGTAATGTGATTTGGAGACGATCGCTGGCATTACCGACTGGATCCCACAGGATGTCAAAAGATCACGTGGCCGCCCACCTACAGGATGGTCAGACTTCTTCGTCAATACCCTGAACGAACGGTTTGAGGCTCTTTGTATTCCTGAAGCAAAGCAGATGCCATTGGGCTACACTGGCACATGATAGGGTCCAATGGAAATATTACTGGTGCCTGCTCGAGCAAATCGACGAATGGGATGTCAAGTGATCAAGTGAAGTGATCAAGTGCATATATATGCAGTCATTCCATAGCTGTCTTTTTCCTTCTGGCTAATTTCACTCAACATGATCCTCTCCATGTCCATCCACTTATAGGCAAATTTCATAACTTCAATTTTCCTAACAGCTCCATAGTATTCCATTGTGCAGATGTACCAAAGTTTCTTTATACAGTCATCAGTTTTCGGGCACTGTGGTTCTTTCCAGATTATTGCTATTGTGAATAGTGCTGCTATAAAAATAAAAGTGCAGATGGTGTTTCTGCTAGGTGTTTTGTGGTTTCTCAGGGCATATTTCCAGGAGTGGTATGGCTGGGTCAAATGGGAGTTCAATTTTTAGTCTTTGGAGGAATGTCCATAATGTTTTCCAAAAAGGCTGTACCAGTCGACATTCCCATCAACATTGGATGAGAGTCCCTTTCTCCCTGCATCCACGCCAGCACTTGTTCTTGCTTTTTTGAATAAGAGCCAGCCTCTGTGGTGTGAGATGAAATCTCTTTGCTGTTTTGATTTACATCTCTCTGATGATTAATGGTGATGAGCGTTTTTTCATATGTCTTTTGACCATTCAAATTCCTTCCTTGTCAAAGTTTATGTTCATTTCTTCTCCCCATTTTTGACGGGTTGGCTGTTTTCTTATTTTATTTTATTTTTTTAATTTTTTATTATACCACAGTGAAACATAAAATTACAAAGGTGTTCATAATTGGTTCTTGGTAATACAGTATACCAGCACCCATCCCTCCACCAGTGCCCCAAGTTTTCTTAATCTTAATATTGTAAAGGCTACATACAATGAGTTGATAAGTAATATTTTTATTTGATTTCTTGTTTGTCAGGGCCATACCCAGTGATGTTCAGGCCTTTTTCCTAGCTCTGTGCTCAGGAAACACTCCAGGCATTGATCAGGTGATCATATGCCATGCTGGGATCATACCCAGGTAGGCCATGTTCAAGGCAAGTACATTAACTCCTTTATTATCTCTCTAGCTCAAAGATTACCCTTAATAAAGAAAACCTGAAAGCCTTTCCTCTAGGGCCAGGAAGAAGAAAAGTATATCCACTTTCATGGCTACTTTTCGACCACAGTATTGGGAAACTTTGCCACAGCAATTGGGCAAGAAGAGAATTCATACTGATGAAGAAGTAAGACATTCACTGTTTGCAGATAACACAAAACTCCAAAGACTCCACTAAATCATTCCTAGAAACAATAAGTTATAGGGGCCAGAGCTATAGCATAGTGGGTAGGGCATTTGCCTTGCATGTGGCCAACCTGGGTTCGATTCCCCAGCATCCATATGGTCCTCTGAGTACCAATAGGAGTAAATCCTAAGTGCAGAGCCAGGAGTAACCCCTGAGCATTGCCAAGTTTGACCCAAAAAGCAAAAAAAATAATAATAATAAGTTATATAGCAAATTATCAAGCTATAAAATCAATATACAGAAATCTCTTGCATCTTCATGTTAACAATCATATAGGATAGGAAGAATTTTTTTTAAATTTTAATAAAGCACCACGACTGACAAAAAATCATTCAAGTTGAGTTTTAGACATACAATATTGCAACACTAATCATACCACCAGTGTTAAATTCCGTGATACCAGTGTTACCAGGTTCCCCTCTATATCCCGCCTCCACTCCAGCCTGTTTTCTTGACCTTTTAATTTTAGTTGTTAAACTTTGGGTCTCTTGTTCTCAGTATTGTTGACTCTGTGGTTTGGGTATTTGGCTCTATCATTCCTTATCACTACCTTTATACCATAGTCTCCTGATATGGCCCACATTGCTTCTTATCTGTCTCTTTCCCCCCTCCCTCAACTCTTTCTTTTACTCTTATCCCGACATTCTGGTTGATCAGGACATCCCCCACCTTAAAACACTGCATTTCCTCATCCTGTTATTCTACGTACTACATATAAGTGGTATTATCCCTCTTCTTCTGGCTTACTACATTTACCTGATGCCTACAGATCATTCTATGTTGCTGTAAATTGCATGACTTCATCATTCCTCATAGCTGTGTAGTATTCTGCTGTATATAATAAATACTGCATTTTCCTAATTCACCTATCTGTTATCAGATAGTCTAAATCTTGGCTATTGTACTGCATGCTGCAATGGTATGCTTACATTCTTCTGAATGAATGTTTTCTGTCCTGCAAGAAATTAAAGCTGGATCCATATGTCACACATTACACAAAAGCCAACCCAAAGTGGATCAAACACCTTTAGATCCACTGAATCTATAAAGTGCATTAAGGAAAATACAAGCAAAAGGCTCCAAGACCTGGTCTTTGAAGGAGTCTTCAATGATATGATGCCATTTGACAAAGACTGTAGAACCAAAACTAACCAAAAGGGACTACATCAAACTAAAAAAGTTTCTATCTGGCAAAAGAAACAAGGGATCAAACTAAATGACAACTGAGTGAGAGGGAATATTTTAACTAATACATCAAATAAAGAATTGATATTCAGGATATATAGTACTCACAAAGATCAACAACAATAAAAAATCTAAAAGCCCCATCAAAAGATGGGGAGAAGTGAACAGACACTTGTCTGAAAAAGAGTAATAGACGGCCAACAAGCACAATTAAAAAAATTATCACATTGTTTAATATGAGGGAAATCCCACTTAATATGAGGGAAATCCAAATCAAGACAATAATGTGAAATAAGCTTATACCAGTGAGCATGGTACATATCAAAAACACTGGGAATATCTCTGCTGGCAAAGATGTGGTAAAAAAGGAACTCTTAGCCACTGTTGGTGGCTATGTTGTCTGGTACAATCCCTATTAAAAACAACATGAAGGGTACTCAGGAAACTCAGAATTGAGCTCCTGAAAGATCTAGAAAAAAGTTTTTTAAATTATCTGTTTACATTTTTTAAAAAACTCAATTATCTGGGAAGCAATTTTATAAAGGAAAAAGGCTTATTTAGTGAAAATTACCAATCATTTCTGAAACAAATATAAAAAAAATAGAAATACATTACTTGTCAATGGATGAGAAAAATAAACATTGTTAAAATGGTCATTTTACCCAAAGAAACCTATAATGCAAAGTTATTCCATTCAAAATTCCTGTGGCATTTTTCAAGTATATAGAAGGAATAGTTCTAAAATTTATATGGAACCATAAAGCTGCCAGATTAGCCTTAAAAAATCCTAAGAAGAGGTGGAGAGACTCTGAGTTCTCAGACTTTAATCTTTACTTCTGATCTATAATAATTAAAATTGCATGTCCTGGAAGAAAGACAGATGCAAATCAATGAACTTAGAACTGAGAGCCTATGATAAACCATCCAATATATGTGCAGATAATGTATAGCTAAGGAACTAGCTTCATGCAGCAGAGCAAGGAGAACCTCTTCCACAAATTGTGCTAAAATGGACTGACACTAGCAAAATAAAGTTAAATTAGAGGGCAAGGACAGATAGTAAGCAGGTAGGGCGCTTGACACTCATGCTGCTGACCCAGGCTTGATCGCTGGCACCACATATGGTTACCTGAGCCTCATCAGGAGTGATCTCTAAGGGTGGAGCCAAGGAAATCCCCAAGCATAGTTGGGTGTGGCCATAAAAAATTCAAACAAAAATATTCCTCTTCATTATACTATATATAAAGGTTATTTAAACATGAATTAAATAACAATACCAAATCTGCTTCCTTAAAATATATTGAGGGAAATATCAGCAGAACTCTATAATAACTTGACCTCAGAGGAATCTTCAATGACATGACCACATTGGAAAAGAAAACAAAAGCATAAATAAACAATGACACAATATCAAACTAAAAAGTTTCTCCACTGTGAAAGAAATGATGCCTAAAATAAGATACTCCACTGATTTGAATCAAATATTCACACATTACACAGCAGACAAAGGCTACTATTAATATAAAGACAATCTCAAGTGAAGAGCAAAGAGAGGTCATAACTGAATGTGTTTAAGGCTTACTCCTGGCTCTGTGCTCCAAATTTTTCTGGTGGTGCTCAAGGAAACCAAATGTTGTGCAAAGATTGAACCCTGGTAAGTCACATACAACGCAATCATCTTTGCCCTTGTACTAACTCTTAGGCTTTATAAAATATTTTCATAAATCACTCTCAAAATTTAACAACAAAATTCCATCCAAATATGTGCAAAGGAGATTACTAGACAATTCCCAAAGAAGACATAAAAATGACCAATAAGCATTTAGAAAAAATCATCACTACTGATTATTGAAAAAAAAGCAAATCCCATGACAAGGGTAAATTACCTGGCACCAGGAAGAATGGGTTCAAAAGTTCAGAAACATTTTTTTATCGGTAGGAATGTGAAAAAAAAAAAGTCCAGAACTCTTACTTGCTCACGGGACTGTTGCTTGATTCAGTCTGTTAGAAAACAGTTTGGAGACTTCCAGAAAACTAGGAATGAAGCTTCCATTTGACCCTACTTCAACTATGGGGCATCTGTCTCAAAACTTTTAATTGAAAGGACACATGTACTATTATGGGTACTGCAGAGCTGTTTACAATTACCAATATCTGGAAACAACCCAGGCTCTTTACAATAGATTATTGGATAAAGAAATTATAACTTATATACACAGTGGAATACTATTTAACTATCAGACAAGATAGAATCTTGTAGTTTGCTGTGATTTGGATGAATTGGAAGGTGTCATGCTTAGTGAAGAGAGTCAGTGGGGAGTATAGAGAAAGACAGTCAAGTACTTAGCAATGCCCAAAGGAAATAGCTGAGATACCATTAATAGAACTGAGGGTGATGTGTAGGGGGAACCTTGGGATAATGTGGGGATCCTGGTACTCTGAGAGTGAGTATGGAGTAGTAACAATCACTTGTCACTTGTCTTCCCGTTGTTCATCGATTTGCTCGAGCGGTACCAGTATCGCTCCATTCGTTGGGAATGAGGTCCATTATTGTTACTGTTTTTGGCATATCGACTACACCACGGGTAGCCTGCCAGGTTCTGCCGTGGCTCTGGGTTCATCCCAGGGGGCCCAGTCTCTTTCTATGTCAACCATTCAGTTGACACTGGGCAGAGCCTGGGTGTAAACAATATAATACAATTATATTGTTGTATTTTTTTAAAAAACTCCACACGCATTTCATTTAAATATTCAAACAGTTACAAACCAAAGAAAATATTTTATTGACTACAGAAGCAAAAGGACTCATTACTGCCAGAAGAACAAAGATTTTCTGACTACTCATTAGAAATTTTGCAAATCAGAGAACAATAAACTAGGGGCTAAAGGAAAGCAATTGCTGACCCAGAACTCTATAACCATTAAAATACTTTTCAACAACAAAAGTAAAGAAATTGTGCCAGCCTATCTACATTGCTATATATGTATATATGTCTATATATGTCATATATATGACACATATACATATATATGACAGGAAATATAAGAGTATAAAGTAGCAATAGGGTCAGCCAACTCAACACATTCATTTATAGGACTTATTCCTCATACCAGAAGAATACACAATCACTTCAAGTTTACATTCACCAAATGTACCATTCATCAAAATAGACCATAGTCTGTGTCATAAAATATATCTCAATACCTAAAAACTGAAGTATGTTATTTAAGCAAAATATAACTTCCTAGAAAGCAATAACAGAATTCTTTAGAAATATCTAAATATTTAGAAATCAAACTGCATAGTTTTACATGACTCAGGGCAAGATTAAAAGAAAAAAAGAAAATATTTATATTGTATAAAAAGGAAACCAAAATATATGAAGACTTGTGGGAGATTGATATAATAAATACTACTTTGTTGATACTGTGATTCAACCATTATTTTAGACACTGGGGGAAAGTAAATACATTGATGAGTTTTTTGTGTTCGAAATGGGGCAGTGCTGTTCACAAACATTAAATAAACAATATGGAGTGTGAATACATGTGAATGCACCTTTGTGTGAGAAAAAATAGAGAGCAGAGTCTAAGTGGCCGAGAGAACTGGCAAGGAGAGAAGATGCTGTTTAAGCTGAACATTCAGGATAGACCCGTTGAAGGAATTTTTGTGCAAAGACATAAAGAGGGGATCAGAGTGATAGCACAGAAGGCAGGGTGTTTATCTTCTAGGCAGCAGATCTTGGCTCTATCCTTGGCTTCCCATATGGTCTTGTGAGCACCTCCAGGAGTAATTTCTGAATGCAGAGCCAGGAGTAAGCCCTAAGCATTGCCAGTGTGGCCTAAACAGCCAAAAAGAAAAAGAAAAGATCTGAGGAGAGTGAGAGCAGCTTCCTTAACAGTGGCAGGCCGTCATATTCTAGGGACAGCAAACAAGTTCAAGTGACAGGAGCAGTGTCAGAGACTAGAGGTAGAAGAGCTGAGAACTGTCAGGTACTTCATGTGCTTGAAGTATACAGTATACATGAGGGAAAGAACTTGGGCTCTCACCCTGAGTGTTTGCTTTTTCTTAGAGCAGCAGGAGCAGGGGTGGAGCACACCTAGCGATGTTCAGGGCTCTGCACAGTAATCACTCCTGCAGGGCTCAGAGGATCATATGGGATGTCAGAGATTGAAGCACTTAAAGAAAAATGCCTTATGGAATGTGCTATGACTCTGGCTCCAACTTTCACTCTGAGTGATAGAGGATCCACCGTAGGTGTCTAAGCAGAGGATTGCCATGTTCTTCCTGTAATAAACTATAGGTGAAAGGGTTAAAAGATAGATTCATCTGAAAAGCAGATGTTTATTACTATCATATCACTGTATCACTGTCTTCCCATTCATCATCGATTTGCTCGAGCGGGCACCATTAACATCTCCATATGACCTGTCTCATGCAAGTAGAACCCAATGGCACCTGCTTGCTCCAGGAACATAAAGAGACCCAAACCATTCCAGCAGGTCATGGGAATGAGGTCTATAATATTACCATAAATGATAAAAATATGTAGGTGGCTTGTGCCAAAATGGGCAACAAAAGTGATAATAATTGGTACAACTGTGGTTGATTATGTGTATAAATGTGGTTGTACGTAGAGGAAAGAGCCTACAGACATTCCAAGTGTATTAGATGGATACTGAAGGAAAGTTAGATGGTGAAGGCTGGAAGCAGGAAAGATTTGAGGGTCTAGAAAGATAAAACATCAGGTAAGGCATTGCCTTGTACACAGCTGACCCAGGTTTGATCCCTGGCATCCCATATAGTCGCCTGAGAACTCAGGTCCCCATATGGTCCTCTCAGCTCAAAGACAAAGATCAAATGATCCCTGAGCTCAAAGACAGTAGTAAGTCCTGAGAACATGTGTGGCCAAAAATACAAAATAAATAATATTTTAAAATGAAATACAGAGGCTGATTTTGTATAAATAAAGATGGGGGAAAATAGGAAGACATAGAGGTTCGTAAGAAAGGTCAGGACTAGAGATAGAAATTTGGGAGTGTCAGTGAAGCAGCCATATATCCATTAGGGCCCTGAGAGGGAAATAAAAAGCATATTCTGAAACCCAAACATGAACATCTTTGTAATTGTATATCACATAGTGGTATAATAAAAAATAATACAAAAATAAAATAAAAATGCAAACTAAAAATCCCATATTCAAATGAAACATACATAAAAAATTTACAAAAAAGCAATGGCTAGATTTAGAGAAAACACCAAGAAGCAGAGAGTGCTCCAAAAAGTGTTGGAATCCTCGTGTGAACGGCAGGTGGAGGAGTGGCCTGCCTAAAGGGGCAGTTGTGTGGCCAGGACAGCTGACACCAGCATCACTTCAGTTAAGAAATGCAGCCAATCACTGGGAAGGAATACTCCAACCCGTCTCTCCTCCACTCTACCCTCCTATCTCGTGTCAGTGTGTCCCATGGGCCAAAGCCAAATGAAAATTAAAGGTCAAGGGAGGCGTGTTTCTGTGCCTTCCAAGGCAGAAAAGGTGGGGAATGAAATGAAAGGCCAACTGAAAATGTGAAGTAAAAATATTTTTTTTAAAGCCATATGATCAGCCAAAAAAGTACATGTGGATAAAGAAACAAAGCATAAGAAGAAACATATCCAGTGAAAACACACTCTTGGACTCTGCTGACAGAAGGAAGGGGTAGGAGACAGGGAATGAACAGGAAGGGTCCTAGAGTGATGGATATATGCACTTAGTGCGTGTGGTAGGTGTCGTGTGCTAATAGTATAGCCTAAAAACATTCTTATGCTCTTCTAAGCATATATACAAATATATACTTAATTGAGGTGACTTATTTTATATGCCAAAATAGAATTATTTTAAACATATGAGGATAGAAAACCAGCCCTAAAAATGAAACCCTGGGTCCTCCAAAGAGAAACTGAAGGGTAGGGGTGGGCAAGGAGCAGGAGGAAAATTCAATTCAGTGTCTGATACAATGAAGAAGAAATAATATTCTCAAAAGTTTTCATAGACCATGAAAGGGAACTGAAAGTTGGCTCGGGAGTTACTGGATACCTGAACACACGAAGGCTTTGTAGAGTGGTGGGCAAGCACTTTGACTAGAGTGGATGAAATGAGATGAGAGGAACGGAGCAAGTGAATGCTGCATAGAGGAAGAAGAAATGCAATGGAGCCAGTAGGAAGAGGCTCAGAGGCTTTGTTGCTCTTGTCTTGGTGTTTTTGCTGAAAGGGGAAGAGCTAACACTATTTCTCTCCTAATGCTCTGGCCCTAACAGTTGATGATGGAGTGGGATTAGGGGAAAACTGGCCTAAAGTCCTACAGGAGAAAGGAAATAGATGTGGCAGAAAAGAGCACATGAGGAAAATATAACCCAAAACCTATAAGCTGCAGTGAGCATTGAAAGAAATAACAAAAATAAAAAAGAACAAAATCAAAATATGAAAAGCAGATGTTGGTACCAGCAAGCCAAAAGTTCTTGACAAATGCCAGCCATGACTATTGTTACTTCTACCACTTGTTCTTTTTCTTATGAACTCGTCTAGGCCTTATTTTCCTCATCTATAAAAAAGAAGCTGGCACATATTTCCAAAATGCTGTCTAGTTCTGACAAGGTGACAGATGAGATCACTCCAGGAGCTGCACATGATGTGTAAGTGGACCTAATCTCCACACTCAGATCATGTGAGGTCACTTGGTGACATTTGAAATAAATACTATAAATGACACAAATATGCACAACCCACATAATACCTCAACGACGCACCAGGAAGAATCACAGTGCCACTAGGTCTACTGCTTCAATAGGATACAGCTTAAAATTCTCAACACCTTAGTCCCCAAGACTCTCCAAAAGCAATTGAGTCGGGCAACTCCAATTGTAGACTGGGTTGCTATGTAAACTGTGCTCCATAAGGCATTTAAAGACTTAGCACAAGTGCCTCGAGGTTTAATCTTTTAATTCCATTGCTCCATAAGTTCCTTGTAGGTTCAGTGAACAAGGAATTTAGACACAATATTAGAAACCCATTTTCAGGAAAGGGCTTAGGCATGGAAAAAATGTGCCACATTTTAGTGCACAAAAGAGACTCCAGACTAATCTCTAGATTTACTTAGTCTAAGGGTAATTCTCTTGCAGGAGTCCTGCTGAAAAGACTCTTGCTTACACAGTAAATTGTCTGCGATGTACTACTCATCACTGCCCTCCTCTCCTAGCGTCTCTCAAGGCCTCCTTTATTAAAAGGGCTTATGAGGCTGGAATATGTTCACACGCCATCCAATTTTGATTGTTTGCTGCATGATAAAGTAAAACATGCATAGTAAGACATGATATACTATTTCTGGACTGAGACATTTGTACTTCAGAGCAGTAAAAATCGTCATGTGACCACGTTATCGAACAGAGTGTAGGAGTGCAAGCCACTTGTCACCTGGATGAGCAGAATGAAGGCTGTCACCTCTCCCCAGGTGCCCTCTGCTGCCACAGACACTCATGCATTGCTCTGGTTTGCGACACAGCTTCATGCTCAGCAAAAGCCAGACAGAGTCTAAGCAAGGCAGTGGCATGTGTATGACCTGAGACTGGCTGCACGTAGACTAATTAAAGCCCTCCCATTCTCAAAGGCACATAGGTATGTTTGGATGGCATTCAAGGAACTACCTCACATACTGGATATGTACATTCGGAGAAACAGTACCAGGAAAAGCAAGCCACAATTTATCCAGCATGAATAACCAGAGCTAGTTTACCTATATCAGATTTAATTTAATTTTTTTGCGAGCCACTTGAGGTCAAGACAAGTTTTATATTTGAGCTTTGAGGAAGTGCTGAATTTGCTTCTCTCATTCTCCCTCCTCTCCTTAGGAATTTGATGAGTTACTAAATAGTCGTGATATTTCTTGACACCCTTCTAAAATAACCTACCAAAATTTTCTTCAGTTTTTAATTATAGGTCCTTTAACTGTAACTCGTAATTCTAAGGAACTGGGCCGGAGGCTGGAAGAGCCACAAGTCAGTGACTGGAATGGGGAGACTGAAGTGATTTGTGCCTAAGACAGCATGACCTATATTTCTTCTTTCCACAAAGAATGTAATTGTTATCACTTACATTTTTCTGTCTAGAAAATCCAGACGACAGTCCCTTGCAAAAATGGCTGCTAGAATTTGTGAAGTGTCCTAAGATCTCCTGGTATTTCTGATGCCAAATACCACGCTATTAGAAGTACCACGGATTGATAATGGCAGAGTCAAGGACATTACTCCCTTCATTTATGATTTTAGGAATCATAGGGCTTAAAAAAAAAGTAAAGAACAACCTGAGGCTTCATCAGACAGAAAAGCACAAGAAATGCGTTTTTGATTAAGTAAAGCTATTTTACTATGAGTGACATCAAGGTATAAAGGAGACAGTTTGTGGCAAGCTTTATCACTTCAATATAATTAAGCCAGCTTTCACTGGTGCTTATAAAAGTTTGATGCTGAAACAAGAAAGCTTCCAAAATTTTCTGTTAGAACCTTTATTTGTATGTATTCTGCTATGATAAAAATTTGGGGTTTTTAATCTCCCTTTATTTCTAGATCTGACTAATCTTGAACCAAGTGTGCTAGGCATTACCATATTCACCAAATGAAAATTCAGCATTCCCATTTAAATTAGAATATCAGATAAATAATAGTTTTTAATACATGATAAACAGTACTTTACATTACATACTTAAGCTTTAAAAAAGCATCTTGGGGTTTATGTGAAATTCAAACTCAACTGGATATCCTGGGTGTCACCTGCCAGCCCTGCTCAAGTTCGCTGGTGGTTTCTAAGAGATCTGTGAAGAGCTGCATTATCTGGTTTCCTCAGAGTTAAGGAGACTAAGGTCAAACACCAGCTGAGAAACATGAATCACAGTAGCCCCGTCACCTCCTCACCCCTGTAATAAACACTTGCTGCTTTAAAGAAGATGGCCCAGAGCTGTGAGGGCAAGAAGCCCTGGAGGCGGGAGGCAGGGAAGCTTCAGCCCCTTACCTGTGCTCAGCTGCCTACAGGGGTCCTCACACCACCTCAGGCATATATGAGGGTCTCGGGAGCTGCAGTTTAAGGAGTCATCTGGGAATTCTCACGTGGGTCAGCAGAGAAAGTTTAGAACTTCTTTAGAACTTCTAGGATGATTCCCATTAAGGTGAAAAGTTAGAGCTAGGCAAGTTCAAGCGAGAGGGACATAGTGGATCCTCTCTTCATACTTCATATTTCCTACTTCAGTGAGAGGTAGGAGTCTTCAGGACCTGGTTAGTGTTTCACCTAAAATGAAATGTCAGGTGTGTGCGTCAAGATAAAAGTACTGGCTTTCAAATCAAACTGACCTGACTTTGAATCCTGGCTCCACCTTCTGGTTGTGAGACTTTAAGCAAAATCTGGATAAATTTACAGGACATGACATCTGTACATTGAAGGTAATAAAACTAACCCACATGGATACTGGGAGATTTAAATAGGCAATTGCTAAAGTTCTTAATTCAGTACCTGCCATACAGCAAGGTCTCAGTAAATAGTATACCTATGTTTTAAACTTTTATAAGGATCAGATCAAATTTTTAATCTAAGCTGAATACTGCACAAACACAGCTGTGGTGGTGAGTTTAATGGTATTCATTGAAGATCTCTGATGGAAAATCCATAGTAAGCATTAGATTGGCCCTTAATCATTATCATCCTATTAGGGCAAAGAAGCTATTAGAATCCAATGATTAAACTTTCTGTTACTTAAGCTGTAACCCTATAATTACTGACAAGTATAACACCTATGAACTGAATGTATCTGAGCTCCAAACAAAATTCTTAAATTCAATGTAGGTATTTGCACTTATGAAAAACAAGCATTTCATTCATTGTTTAATAACATATGTTCAAATACAAATGCTTCTCACCCATAATATTAAAATCACTTTTAGACACTTCCTGTGTTCTGTGGGTCAGTGGTTCTTACTCTTCTTGGATAAAAGTAGAATGGAGGATTTTTCTTCACTTCACTTGATCACTTAAATCCCGTTATTCATCGATTTGCTCGAGCGGGCGCCAGTAACATTTCCATTGGACCCTATCACATGCCAATGTAGCCCAATGGCATCTGGTTGATTCAGGAATATGAAGAGCTTCAAACCGTTCCTTCAGGGTCTTGACAAGGAAGTCTGACCATCTTGTAGGTGGGCGGCCACGTGATCTTTTGACATCCCGTGGGATCCAGTCGGTAATCGCTCTAGTCCAGCAGTTGTCTCCATATCGCATTACATGTCCAGCCCATCTGATTTTCGATGCCTTGGCAAACGAGACAGCATCCCTGATTCTGGAATAGCGACGGAGGTCAGAACTCCGGATTCCTTCTCTCACTTGAGTGAGGTGTGATATTAGAACGATGTCGTCAGTGAAGCGGAAGGATTTTTTCTTAAAGAACAAAAAATAAACAAAATGGAAAAGAAGTCCTGTCTCAGATAAATCTAATTAGAATCTTAAGGTAAGAATATAAAAAAACTGTATGTCTTAAAAGCTTTTCAGCTTCTGACTAATCAGTCAGAAGAGCAGCCAGTGTGAAATACTGAGTGGAGGAAACATAAGTTTTTTATTTTAAAACCAAGTCTCTGTAATAGGTGTATCTCGCTGATACAATTTGTTTATTTCTCATGGCCTCGGTTCCCTTTATTAGAATGGCAAGGCCTAGTATTTTAAAGATAGATTCTATTGCTACAAAAGTGGAAAGTTATTATTAGGTTTATTAAAAAGATGATCTGGTTCAGATAGCTCTAGCCAACCTGAACACTTTTTTTTTTTCATTAAAAAGACTGGGGAATCACAGCATGGTAATTATAATTTTTGCAAAGATAACACAGAACAGGCTCATATATCTTTCATCACTTTCCTCTATGTTAATGATGAACATAAGCATGGATCAGTTGTCAAGAATAACACATTAAAATTGGTAAAATTATGGTTGTTACCCACAAAACTACAGATTTTATTTAGATTTTACCAGTTTTTTCCTACTACCAATTCTTTCTCCTTCTCTAAAGTTAACTGGCATTGCCCCTGAAGTTTATGCACATAACATAGGTGGGTCTACTGAAACAGTTTTGTTTGTGATCGTGTGCTCAGATTTTTTTTTGTTTCTCAGAAACATAACTATATTGCTTCGAATTTCCTTCACTCAAAGACATGTTGTGATTTTCCTTCAAGTTTATGATTTCTATGTCTGCATTTTAATAGACATTATATATTCTTATTATTAGAGTTAGAAAGATACAACCCGTTACCCTCATAGTAATGTTCTTTTCTGTGGAGGACATACCCAGCGATGCTCAGGCATTACTCCTGGCTCAGGCATCACTCCTTCCAAGCTCTGGAGACCATATGGGTTGCCAGAGACCAAACCCAGATCGACCTGTGCAATGCAAAAGCCTTTCCCACTATACAATAGCTCCAGCCCCATCAAAGTGATATATTTTTAATTCATTACCATGAGATACATTACGCCTCAGAGACCTGGGCCCTACGAAAGCAGGATGAGAATGCTATTCGGGTCTCCCAGAGAGGCATCGAAAGAGCTATGCTTGGAATATCACGTCTCACTCAAGTGAGAGAAGGAATCCAGAGTTCTGACCTCCGTCGCTATTCCAGAATCAGGGACTCTGTCTCGTTTGCCAAGGCATCGAAAATCAGATGGGCTGGACATGTAATGCGATTTGGAGACAACCGCTGGACTAGAGCCGTTACCGACTGGATCCCACGGGATGTCAAAAGATCACGTGGCCGCCCACCTACAAGATGGTCAGACTTCCTTGTTAAGACCCTGAAGGAACGGTTTGAGGCTCTTCATATTCCTGAATCAACCAGATGCCATTGGGCTACATTGGCACGTGATAGGGTCCAATGGAAATGTTACTGGCGCCCGCTCGAGCAAATCAATGAATAACGGGATTCAAGTGATCAAGTGACCATGAGATACAAAGTGATATTCTTGCAGAAAGGAGATTATGATTTTGCTTTAAACTAAATATTTGTCTTTACAAACATGAAAACCTCTCAGTATCTGTATGGCAGATCATAATGTCCAAAAGAGGGAGAGAGAGAGAGAGAGAGAGAGAAAGAGAGAGACAGACAGAGACAGAGAGACAGACAGACAGAGAGAGACAGAGACTGACTGCCATAGAGACAGCCTGGGGGTAGGGTGGTGGGGTGGTGGGAGGGAAGGTGGAATCATTGGTTGTGGGAAAATACATTGTAGAGAGAAGGGTGTTGGAAGACTGTATGACAAAACCCAAGCATGAATAACTTTGTAACTGTGTATCTAATGGTGACTCAACTTTAAATATATATCTTATATATCTTTAAGATATATAAATATCTTTAAGATATATAAGACATATATATCTTTGAGAAAACAAAAAAATGAAATAAAATAAATGTTTGTCTTTAATAATCAAGTATCCTTCAAAATTACTAAGAAGATATTAAATCACAGATCCAAGAATACAGAACATGATAAATTCATATTAAATAGTTTAGAGCAGTATTTCCTAATCAAGGACCTTAATGTCTCCAATGGACATCCAATGGACAGCTGTGCTCAGCTGATCACGAAGCGCCCAAGAGGCAAGGTGGGTTCTAGCCCTGGCCCACCATCTCAGCAGAGCCTCGCAGAAGCCAGAGGAACCCACACACCATGAGGTCCGCCATTTTCCACATCTGGAAGCCCCAGCTCGTCAGAGCTCCACCCAGCAGAAGAGCTGATCACAACCATGAAAAGCGGCTGTGTGGGTCATCAATAAATGCACAAGATGAGAGGCGACTACGAGTATCCCACCCACACAGTAGAGCCTGACAAGCTACCCGAGTCATATTTGATATGCCAAATACCAGTAACAATTATAGACCTCATTCTCATGACCTGATGGAATGGTTTGAGGCTCTTTCTGTTCCTGAAGTGAGCAGAAGCCCTTGGGCTACACTAAAATGTGACAGGACGTATGGAGATGTTACTGGTGCCCGCTCAAGTAAATCAATGAACAACAGGAAGACAAGTGATACAAGTGACAAGTGATATCCAATCTATGTTCCTTAAGGAAATTTTTATTTATGTTTGTTTTTTGTTGTTTTTTTATCTGTACTTCCTGAGGTACTGAGGGGCCAGTTCTTGCTCTATGCTCAGGGTCTACACCTGACAGTGCCTAGGAAGAATACGTGTTTCCTGGATTCAAACACAGAGAGAAAAATGCAGTTACATGTTAGGCAAAACCTAACCTTCATATTATCTCTCTGACCCAAGTTCTTCATATTATTTTTCAACATTTCTAGCACTTTCATTTAACGTTTTTATAGCCCTATCTGTCTACTGAAGCACCGCCTAAAAAGAATTTATCCTAAACAGTTCAAAATAAAGACTTTAATAAAGATGTAATCATAGTGTGGAGGACAGGTTTTAGGAGAATAAAATTTCTTTTAGAGTTCCACTACTTTCATATTTCTTTATACAGAAATAGGTAGAAATTGAGACATTAAAATCATAAAGCAAATAAGCCTGCTTTGATTAGATTTATCTTATTCTAAGATCTTATTCTTTTTTTTTTAATCTGGCCCAGGTATGCTGAACCAGAGACCCTCAGACATGGGGGCAGAGCTGCTACTTTCTCACCCTGTGCCCAGCTGCTCGTGAGACACCCGGGAGGCATGGCAGGTTCTAGCCCTGGCCTGCCACCCCAGCAGAACCTCACAACAAGCCAGACCACCCTCCCGTACTCCATGGGGCACACCATTTTCCACATCCGGACTTCCCTCTCATCACAACTCCACCCAGCAGACCAGACTATCGCGGCCACGCATTTCATCAATAAATGTTTTATTTAGTGGTGACTACAACAGTATGCCACCCACATGGCAAGCCTGGCAAGCTGCTCATGTAGTAATGATATGCCAATTACCAGTAACATTTATATTTGGTCATTCCCATGACCTAATATAATTGTTTGAGGCTCTTTATGTTCCTGGAGCAAGCAGATGCCTTTGGGTTCTACTAGCATGAGACAAGGCATATGGAGATATTACTGGTGCCCACTCTAGCAAATAGATGATTAGACGGGAAGATCGTGATTGTGATCATATATGAATGTCCATCGGTTTATTCTTCAGTCTATCCACTGATTAGATGGAAACTCACCTGTCTTAGGAAGGACAATCTGTTTTAGTTAGCTTACTGATTTACATATTAATCTCATCCAAAATGCTTTCACAGAAACATTCAGAATAATGTTTAACCAAATATCTGAACTCTCCATGACCCAGCGAAGATGGTGCAATAAACTAATCATCATAGCAAAGAATATAAGCCATCTGCTTACTTTATTTATAAAGTACATGAGACCTTGAGAACTGCTATTTTTTTCTCATTATTTCTGAAAGTCAATGGCTATGTCTTATTTGGTTACTAAATCATGTATGTTTATCGGTATATGTATAACATATACATGTGCACATATACAGAAACACATTTTCTATAGGAACTCTTGATGAGAGAATAAACTACGTATTGGTTACTGAGTATGTTGTTACTGGGTCTCACTTCCTTTTCATGGAGGAGTGACTCCACTGGGCTGTGCTCCTTGCTTCTGCACCCAGGGATTGCTCCTGCTGGGAATTTGGGATCACATAGAGTGCCAGTAGTCAAACCCAGGACAACTACATGCAAAACAAGCACCTACCTTCTGTACTATTTCTCTGGTCCCAGCGTCTCACTTCTTTGTTATTTTTTAAGTATTTTATTATACCACCGTGAGATATACAAATAAAAAGATATACAATTAAAAAGTTCATATTTGGGTTTTGGTCATGCAGTGTTCCAGCACCCGTCCCTCCACCAGTGCCCATCTCCCACCAACAATGTCCCCGGTTCCCTCCCCCTTCCCCAGCCCACCTCCATGGCAGGTTCTCTATTTCTTTCCCGTTCTCTCTCTTTCTATTTTCCTTCCCTTCCAGACTATGGATTATAGAACATACATTAAAAGGTTGTCATGTGTATCCTTTTGCCTCTATTTAATGCTCAGTTCTAGGTTGGCATTAGTACCCTCAACAATTATTAGCACACTGTTCCATTTTCTGTCTTACCTAACCTCTGACTCCCACACGTTTGTGATAATTTCCACCTTTGACAAGACCTCCTGATATATGTTTCACTTGACCTTGGATATTGGTATCATAATATGTACATATGTATTTATTCCATGCAAATAAATACAGTCATTCTGTATCTGTCTCTCTCCTTCTGGCTAATTTCGCTCAACATAATCTTCTCCATGTCCATCCATTTATAGGCAAATTTTATAACTTCATTTTTCCTAACAGCTGCATAGTATTCCAATCTGTAGATGTACAAAAGCTTCTTTTTTTTTTTTTTTTTTTTTGCTTTTAGGGTCACACCCGGCAATGCTCAGGGGTTACTCCTGGCTCTAAACTCAGGAATTACTCCTGGCGGTGCTCGGGGGACCATGTGGGGGATGCCGGGGATTGAACCCGGGCCGGCACAGGCCGGTCGCATGCAGGGCAAACACCCTACCCACTGGGCTATCGCTCCAGCCCCGTACAAAGGCTTCTTTATCCAGTCATCAATTTTTTGGGCACTCTGGTTGCTTCCAGATTCTGGCTATTGTGAATAATGCTGTTATGAACATAAAAGTAGGGATGGTGTTTCCGCTGTGTATTTTTGGTTTCCCAGAGTAGATTCCCAGGAGTCGTATGGCTTGGCCAAATGGGAGTTCAATTTCTAGTCTTTGAAGGGAAGTCCATATTGTTTTTCCAGAAAGGCTGTACCAGCCGGCATTCCCACCAACAATGGATGAGTGTCCCCTTTCCCCACATCCACGCCAGCACTTGTTGTTCTTGCTCTTTTGAAGATGTTCCAGTCTCTGTGGTGTAAAGTGGTATCTCATTGTTGTTTTGATTTGCATCTCTCTGATGATTAGTGATGATGAGCATTTTTTCATATGTTTTTTGGCCATTCGAATTTCTTCCTTGCTGAAGTTTCTGTTCATTTCTTCTCCCCATTTTTTGATGGGGTTGTTTGTTTTCTTCTTGTAAAGTTCTACCAGTGCCTGATATATCCTGGATATTAACCCCTTATCAGATGGGTATTGGGTGAATATTCTTTCCCATTCTGTGGACTGCTTTTGTATCTTAGTCACTGTTTCTTTTGAGGTGCAGAAGCTTTTTAGTTTCATGTAGTCCCATATGTTTATCTTTTCTTCTAGTTGCTTTGTTAGTGATGTTTCACCTTTGAAGATGCCTTTAGCTTCAATGTCATGGAGGGTTTTTCCTATATTTTCTTCAATGTACTTTATGGATTCAAGTCTGATATTGAGATCTTTAATCCATTTTGATCTGATTTTTGTTCATGGTGTTAGACACAGGTCCAAATTCATTCTTTTACATGTCGCTGCAAAGTTTTCCCAACACCACTTATTGAAGAGGCTTTCCTTACTCCATTTTAGACTCGTTGCACCTTTATCAAAGATTAAATGATCATGTGTTTGAGGTTGGGTGTCAGGATACTCAATTCTATTCCATAGGTCCACGGGTCTGTTTTTATTCCAATACCATGCTGTATTAATTACTACTGCCTTGTAGTACAGTTTGAAGTTGGGTAAGGTGATGCCTCCCATCTTCTTTTTCCCGAGGATTGCTTTAGCTATCCTTGGGGATTTATCGTTCCATACAAATTTCAGGATAGTTTGGTCAATTTCTTTGAAGAATGTCATGGGTATCCTTATAGGTATTGTATTGAATCTGTACAGAGCTCTAGGGAGTATTACCATTTTGACAATGTTGATTCTCCCCATCCATGAGCAGGGAATATGTTTCCATTTCCTTGTGTCCTCTTTTATCTCTTGGAGCAGTGTCTTGTAGTTTTCTTTATACAGGTCCTTTACACACTTGGGTAAGTTGATTCCTAGGTATTTGATTTTCTGTGGCACAATTGTGAATGGAATTGTTTCCTTAATATCCCTTTCTTCTCTTTCGTTATTTGTATATAGGAAAGCCACCGACTTTTGCGTGTTGATTTTGTATCCTGCCACTCTACTATATGTGTCTATTGTTTCTAGGAGTTTTTTGGTAGAGAGTTTAGGGTTCTCTAGGTATAATATCATGTCATCTGCAAATAATGATAGCTTGACTTCTTCCTTGCCTATCTGGATGCCCTTGATGTCCTTTTCTTCTCTGATTGCTATGGCAAGTACTTCCAGTACTATATTGAATAAAAGAGGTGAGAGTGGGCAACCTTGTCTTGTCCCTGATCTCAGAGGGAAGGCTTTCAACTTTTCCCCATTGAGAATGATGCTCGCTGTGGGCTTTTGGTAGATGGCTGTAACTATCTTGAGGAAAGTCCCTTCAATTCCCATTTTCTGGAGGGTTTTAATCATGAATGGGTGCTGGATCTTGTCAAATGCTTTCTCTGCATCTATTTATAGGATCATATGGTTTCTATTTTTTCTCTTATTGATATGATGTATTATGTTGATTGACTTGCGAATGTTGAAGCATCCTTGCATACCCGGGATGAATCCTACTTGGTCATGATGTATAATCTTCTTGATGAGTCTTTGGATTCTGTTGGCTAGTATTTTGTTGAAGATCTTAGCATCCGTGTTTATCAGGGATATTGGTCTGTAGTTTTCTTTCTTTGTGTTGTCCCTCCCTGCTTTGGGTATCCGGGTGATATGTGCCTCGTAGAAGCTGTTTGGGAGTGTTTCTGTTTCTTCTATTTCCTGGAAGAGCTTGAAAAGGACTGGCAGTAGGTCCTCCTTAAAGGTTTGGTAGAGTTTACTAGGGAATCCATCTGGACCTGGGCTTTTGTGTTTGGGCAGACTTTTTAATTACTGTTTCTATTTCCTCAATGGTGATGGGCTTATTCAGGTATTGGAGGTCTTCTTGTTTCAGTCGTGGGAGGTAATAAGACTTCATGAATTTATCCATTTCTTCTAGATTCTCGTGTTTCACGGCATACAGGCTCTCAAAGTAATCTTTGATGATCTTTTGGATTTCTGTGGTTTCTGTTGTGATGTCACCCTTTTTATTTCTGATTCTGTTTATTTGGGTTTTCTCTTTCCCTGTCCTTACAAGTCTTGCCAATGGTTTGTCAATCTTGTTTATTTTTTCAAAAAACCAGCTCTTGGTTTCATTAATCTTTTGGATTGTTTTTTTTGGTTTCCAACTCATTGATTTCCTCTCTAAGTTTTATTATTTCCTTTTTTCTGCCTGGGTTGGGCTCTTTTTGTTGGTCTTTTTCTAATGTCTTCAACTGTGTAGTCAGGTTATTTAT
The DNA here is from genome assembly GCA_021461705.1 of Cryptotis parvus. Taxonomy (NCBI): domain Eukaryota; kingdom Metazoa; phylum Chordata; class Mammalia; order Eulipotyphla; family Soricidae; genus Cryptotis; species Cryptotis parvus. The sequence continues at coordinate 166,733 of JAJIBD010030491.1, read as the reverse complement.
GTGGGCCCTTTCTTGTTTCCTGATGAATGCTTGCAGAGCTATAAACTTCCCTCTTAACACGGCTTTTGCCGTTTCCAGGTGTTTGGTTTGACTCCCTGTTTCTGTGTACAGTTAACTTCCATTTTCAGTGCATCATGGTCTGAAAAGATAGCTGACACAATTTCTATCTTTTTTAATTTTATTGAGGTATGCTTTGTTGCTCAGTATGTGGTTTATTTTGGAGAATGTTCCATGTGCACTAGAGAAAAATGTGTATTCAGCTATTTTGGCATGAAGTGCCCTGTATATATCCACTAGCTCTCTTTCTTCCATTTCTTCCTTCAAGGCCAATATTTCCTTGGTGAGTTTCAGTCTTGTTGATCTATCCATCGTTGATAGAGCCCCTGTTGAAGTCTCGGACTATTATTGTGCTACTGTTAATGTCTTCTTTGAGGTCTCTTAGCAGTTGTTTTATGTATTTTGCTGACCCCTCGTTGGGTGCATATATGTTTAGTAGTGTAATTTCTTCCTGGTGTACATACCCCTTAAGTAATAAGAAGTGGCCTTCGTTGTCCCTTCTAACCTTTTTCATCTTGAAGTCTATATTATCTGATAGTAATATGGCCACACCAGCCTTTTTGGAGGAGTTGTTTGCATGGAGAATGGTCTTCCAACCTTTGACTCTGAGTCTCTCTTTGTTTGATTATTCAGATGCGTTTCTTGTAGACAGCAGATTGTTGGGTTCAATTTTTTAATCCATTTTGTCACTCTGTGTCTCTTAATTGGTGCATTTAGACCATTGACATTGAGAGAGATTATTGTCATTGGATTTTGTGCCATCTTTCTTTTTTGTGTTTGTTGTGCTTATGGGTTTGGTTTCATTAGAGTAGACCCTTCAGTCCTTCTTTTAAAGTTGGTTTGAGTCCATGAAGTTCCTGAGTTGTTGCTTATCCATGAAGTTGTGTATATTTCCTTCATATCTGAATGTGAGCCTGGCCGGATAAAGAATTCTTGGTGAAGCCTGTAGTTCATTGAGCCTTTTCACAATATCCCACCATTGTTTTTGAGCTCGGAGTGTTTCATCAGAGAAGTCTGCTGTAAATCTTAGAGATGTTCCTTTGTATGTGATTTCCTTCTTTGATCTTGCTGCTTTCAGTAGTCTATCCCTATCTATAGTTTTTGTCATTTTTATTAAGATGTGTCTTGGAGTATTCTTGTTGGGGTTTCTTTTTAGCTTGTATCCTACGGGCCTCTTGGATCTTGAGGCAAGCATTCTTTAGTTCGGGAACTTTTCAGCAATGATGGCTTTGACAGTTTCTTCTTCATCAGGGTTTTCTTCTGGGACCCCAATGATCCGTATGTTGTTTCTTCTGGCTTCATCCCGATTATCTCTTGTTGTCTGTCGGTAATTGTGAGCCTTTTTTCTATCTTCTGGTGTTGTGTAGAGAATCTTTGGAACTCATCTTCGATATCACTAATTCTTTCTTCAGTAGCTATTATTCTGCTCTGATGGCCTTCCACTTGTTTTTTATTTCATTTACCTCATTTTTAATATCTGTCATTTCCCTTTGCATATTCCTCACTTCTTCTCTCATGTCCTCTTGTATTTTATTGATTTTGCATTCCATTGCTTCTTTGAATTCCTTTTGAATCCTTAACAGTTCTTTCTGAAATTCTTTTTCAGAGAGGTTATACAACTCATTGGTATTGCTAGACTCATCTGGCCCAGTGACTTCACTCACAGAGCTTGATGGAATTTTTGCATTGCTTTACCATTATGACTATTGTAGGTTGCAAATGTGAGTTCTTGGGTGACTAGATAGTACAGTTAGTAGGTGTCTGGTCTGTTTTCAGAGTTTGGGTGGGTGGCAAGGATGTAGGAACCAAGGTTTACTGGTACCTCATGCAAGGTAGGTAGTAAGAGGGTCACGCGGACGCGCTAGCAGACGTGCTAGCATCCACATGGTTTTGAGTTTTCGGATGTTCCCACAAGCGCAGGGCCCAAGGGTCGGTCGGGGTGAAACCAAGGCAGTTTGCCTTGGTTCCCATTGATGGAGTTTCCGCTCTTCCCTGGGGCAGCTTGGGGTCCGTGGAGACGCAAGAATCACACACACCTGTGGGGAAGAGTGGAGGCGTTCCCAGAAGCGCAGGGCCCAAGGGTCGGTCTGGGGTGATACCAAGGCAGTTTGCCTTGGTTCCCGTTGATGGAGTTTCCGCTCTTCCCTGGGGCAGCTTGGGGTCCGTGGAGACGCAAGAATCACACGCACACACCTGTGGGGAGACCTCACTTCTTTTTTTAGGGGGGGGGGGGGGAGGTTACAGTTGCAGGGTGCATGGATATGTGTGTATGGGGGAGGGGGACAGCAATGCTCAGGGTTACTCCTTACTCTGCACTCAGGAAATAGTCCTGGCAGTGTATGGGAGACCACATGGGCTCCCGGGATCATTGAACCCAGATTGGGCATGTACAGGCAAGCACCATCCTGCCAGCCTCCAAGCACCCTCCTGCTAGCCTCCAAGCACCTCCCTTCTCACGGACAGCCCACTGTCAATGAACACATGCCAGGAAGTTGCACCACTGGAGACAGACCTTCACATTAGGACAACCAGATTTTCACTGACTCCTCACACCACTACTAGTCTACCCTCCTGAGAGTAAGGTGACTTTTCCTTTAAAATGTAAATGTAAATGTTAAAATGTAAATATGTCTACTCTGGAGAGGAGTAGGAAAGTTCCTTCCCTTCCCTTTATTGTTCTGGATGGGTCAGAAATCAGCCATTAGAGTTGCTCAGGGCCCTCTCCCATGTTGCAAGGGGTCATCCGGGTGGTTCTCAGGCAACCTGTAGTAGCAAGGATCTGACCAAAACTTCATCTCTTGCATCTGAAGAATGAGCTTTAGTCCCTTCACTTATCTCCTTGGCCCCTCTAGAACTTTTCTTCTACTTAAATATCTCTTGATAAGTGTATTGAAACTTAGAAAATAGATATGTCAACAAATCCTCTTAGTTAGCCTACAAATAAATAGTCTAGGGAATAGAACAATAATGGACCTCATTCCCAACGAATGGAGACGTTACTGGCACCCGCTGAAGCAAATCGATGATCGGGAAGACAAGTGACAAGTGACAAGTGATGGATGGTACTTGGTACTGTTCTTTGATGCCCTCTGCTAGCCAAACCAAGCACACACACACCCCATTCCATCTGCTGCTCTCTGCTGGGATCTTGTCCACACCATCAGTATGTATGGAATATTCAAAACAGAATGTGCTGTGGAATAATTGGATTTGGGGAATGTAATCACTTCACTATTTTTGGTTTAAAGTTTTTTCTTCCCATCAGCGCAGTTTTATATCTGCATTGTGTACTGCTAGTTGTATTAATCATGGCCACTGTGCATGACAGCAAACAGTGCAGATCTGTGTATTTTGAAAGCCAAAGATAAATTTTTTTTAAATCATCTCCCATTTCCCTAGGGGCATGCAGTTTTCTTGTGATCAGACAGACCATTTTCATTTTTTTTTTCAGGATAAAACTGCCTCATTCCACTTATCCTAAATAGAAGTAATGAAATTACTGTTCTCTCTGATATTCTCAGGGAAATACTTCATCATTTAGCTTTCATCTATTTCTAGAAGTTTCTGTGTGGTTTCATCCATTTGATCATATACTTTTATGCGTTATGATATTTTTAGGTATGAGGCTTTTCTTCTTCATGATGACAAGTATTGGCTATCCGAAGGGGCTACAGACAACCAAAGCACAAGTCTCTGTGCCATATCTCAGGTTTAATATTCTTCTCTAACTGAAAACACACTTAAAATGCTAATGTGCTTACAGAGGAGTTGGCGCTTGATAGCACCACAAAGGATCATGATAATCGTATCTGCCCAGGAGAGAGGAGGAAGGACCATTTTCTATCTTACACCCAAATATGAAACTGCTTTTTCTGTGAAAGAAGATAGTTACAAACCTTTTTCAGAAAAGCAGCTAGAAAAAAAGCTACTAAATTAGATGTAAAGCCCCCAGACAACTTTGGCCAGATCAGAGAAAATGCAAAGCATCAGAATGACATCATAAAGACAAGGTCTCTCATACAGAAAGAAACAAGAGCAAGTCACAGAAGTCTAAGGACAGACATGCCTGTCATTACCAAAGAAAGCACAGACCTTCTAACATAAGTTTTAATTAAAGAAAGTATATGCGATATAATATTTTTTGGTATCTAGCATCTTTTACTGTAGCGGGAATATTTTAGGTACTTAGTAAATATAAGCTAAATTAATTGATTAATAAATCTGAACATATGGTCATGGGGTAGCCAGTTTCACTATAAACTACCTCCTCATGAGATTTTATTCCATTTCTCTGATCTCTTTCCTATAGGCTACATGACTGATAGTTGCGAAGCTTCACAATTCACATAGTCTTGCAGGAAGAACTGGCACATTCATTGTCTATGTTGATTTCTGATTACAAGACCTGGACCAAGCACAGAAAGATCCTGAGTTTGGGGCTGAAGCAATAGCAGAGTGAGTATGACCAACTCAGGTTCTATCCCTGACAGCACTATGGTTCCCTGAGCACCACCAGAAGTGATCCCTGAGAGCAGAGCCAGGAGTAAGGCCTGAGCACTGTCCAGTGTGACCATAAAAAAAACTAGAAAAGCAAGACAGCATGATAGCAAGAGAAGCAAGAAAAATGGAAGGAAGAAGGAGGAAGGAAGGAAAGGAAGGAAAGGAAGGAAAGGAAGGGAAGGAAGGGAAGGAAGGGAAGAAGGAAAGAAGGAAGGAAGGAAGGCAGGCAGGCAGGCAGGCAGGAAGGCAGGCAGGAAGGCAGGCAGGAAGGCAGGCAGGAAGGCTGAGTTGATAGTATTTTTCTAAAAAATGTCTGAGAATTCTGAGAGAACAATTGATTGATCCGTAAGTCTGGAGAACAGACTGGACCCCTACCTAAGTGTTTCGACAGTAGGGTCCTTCTGTGCATGGGCTTGGAAATCATATCTGCACGGTGACTGAATCTGCCAGTGAGAAGCAAGCACCTCCCAAAGCCAGATCCTCTTCAACTCTTTCCATGTATTATCCCTTTTTGTCCAAGCAGTGCAACTGAAGTGAGCATTGTCATAAATACCTCTGGTTCTTTTCACATTTGATTTGGGTTAATCATTAGTAATCACATGTTTAGAAATTCTACCATGGCCAAATTTTTCACAACTCTCACATTCAACTACCCAACCCACATCAGGTCATAGTTTAAGAATCTAGTGTCTAAATAACATCATAACCACCCAGAGATGCCAACTGTGCATTCTGACACCAAAGTCCCAGCCCTGTTTGTGGCTGTAGCATGGGCAAGACTGTGGCCTTCACTTGTAACATTCTCACTGTGCTGTGAGTCAGGTCCTTCAGAGGAGGCTGCATTCCTCCCCCTCCTTCTTTCTAATATTTGTTTCTTTAATTAAATGCCAAATATACCATGCAGTTTAAGGCTACTTCTTAAAGTTTATAATCTAATGTAATTGTATACACAATAAGCCCATAAACAGACTAATAAATATGTCAAATAATTTGCATGAAGAAAATGGGGGTGGGGAGGCGGTGGAATGATAGCATAGCAGGAGGGCATTTGCCTTGCATGCAGCTGACCTGGGTTCAATCCCTGACATCCCATATGGTCCCCGAGCACCGCCAGGAGTAATTCCTGAGCAAAGAGCCAGGACTAACCCTGAGCATCGCCGGGTGTGACCCAAAAATAAAAAAAAATGGGAGAGGAGGGGAAAATAGAGAATAATAAGGTAAATATAATGGATAATATTAAATAAGGTGTTTGGGAAGAACTTTTTGAACTGGTGATAGAAGGAAAACCCAAATGTTGAGAAAGAAGCATGGGAGGCGTTTCAGACAGCGCACGTGGATATTGCAGTTGGCCGGTACCTAGAGCACCTGAGATGCCACAGGCTGTGGTTATGCTGCTCTTTGCTAGTGTCAGCACTGTCTCCGTCCAGAATGGATTAAAGTCCCATCTGCTTCTAGGATGCCTTTCCCCATTCATAACACCTTCCTTTCCATCTAAGATTACCCATCCTGTAAACTATACTTTCCAGCCAGAATGCAGAGCAGATTTACCCACACCGGAAGTACTAACAGGCAACATACCAGCCAGCTGCTTTCCTCTGGGAGCCTGACCTCCCTGTAAAATCAAAGAGGGTGACCATCACTTTGTAGGGTCTCCTGGGTGCTGTGAACTAGCAAAGTGCTTTACATTATATATTTCAATGAATTTTCACAATGGCTCAGTGAGTTTATTTCTGTGTTGATTCCCTTTACAGGAGTGCTGCATATAATTTTCCAAACCTTTATTAATCACTTTAAAATTATATTTTCATGGATGAAACTGATTCTCCATTCAAAGAATGTAAAATTTTATTCATCTCTGTCCTTATCTGGGGCTATCTCAGTCCACCTCTTTTTTTTAGCCAAAATAATTTTAATGGATAGAATTCCAAAACAATGGAACCCAACTGATAAATTTTTATTAGTGAGAAGGAAAAATATTTGGGAGTACAGTTTTCAAAAATTGTGAAGACTTAAGTTTCACAGGTTCATAGGACTGTTAGTTGACATAGCCAACAGTTTCTCCAGCAATGATACAATCCAAGTTATTTCTACATAGAATCATGGAGAAACTGGTACTTATCTATTCCTTCAAGAGTAGAAATTACTAAGAACTAAGAACTATAGCCACAATAGTGGTGGTTTGAGGATGGAAAACCACTGAATGCAAAAAGTAAGGGAGGTTTTCTGGAATGGGAACTCAGCTAGATCTGGCAGGAGGAAGAGGGGTTGATGGAGAAGAAGGGCTACTCCAAGCCATGGGGATGACAGAGGCCGAAGAAGAATGAGGAATAGTATCTGAGGAATATTCCTCATTCTTCCTTTTATCAGGAATGTTCAGCAGAGTGGCCAGAGCAATAGCACAGCGGGTAGGGTGTTTGTCTTGCGTGGCCGATCTAGGTTCGATCTGCAGCATCCCATATGGTGCCCCAAGTACCGCCAGGAGTAATTCCTGATCAAAGAGAGCCAGGAGTAATCCCTGAGCATTGCCGGGTGTGACCCAAAAAAAAAAAAAAGATCAGCAGATCATTCGACAGATAAAGCCAGAAAGGAAGAGCCAGGTATTGATTGGGTGGAAACACTGAAGGGCTGTGTAGCTCACAAAAGCACCCAAGTGTCAAGGCATATTAGCCTTTTATTGTTTGTTGGGGTGGTTTTAAAACCATACCAATGTGCTCAGGGACTATTCCTGGTTCAGCACTGGGGTTTGTTCCTAGCAGTGCTTTGGGGACACGCGATATGAAGCCAGACCTTGAACATACTAAGTTCAGGTCGAGCAAACAAAGTGAATACTTACCTAAAACATAAATTTGGGCCAGCATGCAGAGCCTCACAAACGGCTGGAGAGGCTGGAACTCGGCTCACGCCGGGCCCAGCTGACTATGGAGCCCCGAGGAGGGCAGATGGGTTTTGGGAGTGGGCCCGTCGCCTCTGGGGGTCCTGGAAGCAGCCGGATGAGACTCGCCCATCACACTAGCCACCATTTTCGCTGTCCAGACACTGGAAAACTGCCTCACGACCAGATTGACAGAGCAAAACCAGTTCGAGTCCAGGCCGCGCGATCCATTAAAATAGTGAAACAGTGATGTATTTTAATGCACTGCATTCCACGAAGAGCAGGAAAGTTTGGTGGGAAGGAGATATAAGGGAGGAAAGAAATGACATACAGAACCCGCCAAGTAGTTGAGGTACGGGAGGGGCGAGGGAGATGGGGACATTGGTGATGGGAGATGGGTTTGGGTGGAGGGATGCGTGTTGGAACACTGTAGAACCGGAACTCTACATGAGCATCTTTCAATTGTATGTCTAAAATGGTGTAATAATATTTGGGGGGGATAATAAAATTAAATTTAAAAAAACCATAAATTTGGTTGGCTTCAGGGTGGAGGTGGGCCAAACCCAGTGATGCTCAGTGGTTACTCCTGGCTCTCCACTCAGGAATTACTCCAGGCAGTGCTCGGGAAACCAAGGGATGCAGGAGATTGAACCCAGGTAAGTGCCTTTCCCACTAAACTATCTCTCCAGCCCTGAACATGAAATGTTTGAGTGGGTTCCACAACTAAACAAAACTCCTTTAGCAAAACAAGATGTGAGTAATGCAACTCTTTTTAAACATTTTACCATACAAGATGTCTTGCACATCCCTGCAAGACCCATCTGCTTCCACAATGTCTTTTCTACTCGGGGAGGGCTGAGAGTTAAAAGGCTTCTGCCTTCAGTTTTCTCAATAGCCATGAGGAGGGATCCCTTCCAAAGAACCCATTTCTAAAAGGTCATCAGGATGGGATACATCTAGATTTAGTATTGCAGCTTATCATGTCATGGTGGTATTTACTTTAGGTTGTGCACAAAAAGGATGTACATGAGCTGGATCGTAAGGAGAAAAAAAGACTGGTAGGTGATCTGAAGCAAATACAGCAAACTACCATCTCTTACCATCTGCTGACTGATTTATCAGTGCCCATTATCTTACTTATTCCACTACCAAATGATTGTGCACTTGGAATGTTTTGTAATTATAAATATTTTAGTGTTCAGTCAAATACATTTTGATTACATTTCTAAATACAAGCCATTAGTGAGTAAGCAAAATTATTCACCCTTTAATCAATATCACAGCTATTTTTAAGGAATGAATAAATATTCCCACCCCCATTTTCAAAAAGGCTATATCAGAAAATTACAACAATTGTTTCTAACTGTGAGTTTGAAATAAATGGCTCCTCTTCCCTCACATATGTTCCACGCTTATCTGAGTGGCCTGGATGCCTGGGATTTGAGAGATCTGTCAGAGGCAACGTAACTGGGCCCACGTTTCCCTGCAGTCATATGTTAAAGCTCTATCCCTCTCCCACCTTCACCTTCACCACACACACACACACACACACACACACACACACACACACACAGAGTAGAAGTATTTGAAGGTTGCATCTTTAAGAGCAAATTAGATTTAGATGAGGTCATGATGGGATAAGTGTCCTAGAAGATGAGGAAGACAGATATTCATCTTTTTCCTTTTGAATACAAAGAGAAGGCAGGGAGGCAGCCCTCTCCATCCAAGAAGCTGGTCTCCGTCATGAACACTGTCTGGGAGTCAGAGAGAGTGCAATGGGGAAAGAGGCTTTCCCTTGCACATGGCTGACCCTGGCTTTATTTCTGGCTCAGCAAATGGTGTCCAGAGCACATACAGGAGTGATCCTTTAGCTTAGAATTTAGAATAAGCTTGAATACTACTCGGTGTGGGCTTTAAACAAAACAAAAACAATCCAGAATTTATTTGGAGAATCTGTTAGGTCTTGCACTTCCTAATCATCAGAGCAGAGAAATGAGTGTCTGCTGTTTAAAGCCTCCTGGGCTTGGTATTTTGTTATAGAGTCCAGGCTGATGAGAACAAAGGCCATGAGGTAGAATGCGAAAGAGGAGCACTGCAGCCTTCTACCTTCTTTTCACTGTATCACTGTCTTCCCATTCATCATCGATTTGCTCGAGCAGGCACCAGGAACATCTCCATATGTCCTGTCTCATGCAAGTAGAGCCCAAGGACACCTGCTTGCTCCAGGAACGTAAAAAGCCTCAAACCATTCCATCAAGTCATGGGAATGAGGTCTATAATTGTTACTGGTGTTTGGCATATCAAATACAACACTGGCAGCTTGCCAGGCTCTGCCGTGTGGGTAGCATACTCTTGTAGTCATCTCTAAATCCATCATTTATTGATGAACTGTGCGGCCGCTATGCGGCCTGTCGGGAACGCCGCAGGGGTCCCCGAGTGTCAGGACAGAGGTTCTCTTCTACCTCCGAGGACGCCGGGAGAACAGATGAAGACTCACGAGTCCGGTGCAGTTCCAAAAATGGCTTTTAATAGTACAAAGCTCTTGCACAGCACTCCAATATAATGAACAAACTCTAGCTCTGGTCTGAATTTAAGACCATACAAAAGAGCCTAAGTCTCCCACCAAAGAGAGAGGGATCTCACCCGAGCTGAGTCCTACCCAGAAGGAGCAAAAGGCCAAAGAGCAAAAAGCCAAAAGCCAAAAGCAAAAGGCCCAAAAGGTAAAAGTGAAGGGGCCTCAAGTCAGCCCCTTATATACACCAAAGTAATCCAATCAGGAGGGTCATGTCAACAAAGAACTCTAAACAGAGTGTAGTGCCACACCCCATTGCAGGTATAAACAAAGGTCATGCCAAGGTCTAATCCTTTCTACCAAGATTATCTCTTATGTAAAACACTGGAGAGAGGGCTGATATAAAGTAATACATCTTAATTTCATGAGCTTCATGTAATCTAGATGGTACCCACAAGGTCCTTCTTATTATTATCTGCACCAGGGTGATTCTGAGTATCTTGTTCTCGTGTACTGAAAGGGTCACACTTCGCCTGTTTAGAGCAAACTAGTATGATCCTTCCTATAGTCTTCCTATAGTCTCAGCGTAGCCAGGGTGGTCGTCTCCTGGTAAATTCTAACTGTCCCACGTTGGGTGCAGTGGGTATAAAGAGGAGCTGTGCCCAATCTAGAAAACATAGAAGTCTTAGTAGATGTATGTCAGAAGTTATTCAATCAAAGTGACTTCTGTAACTGCCACACCCTCTAGCAGTGTTTACATAGAAGAGAGGTCTCATTAGAATGAACCTTGACTTAAGTAGATTAAGCTGGGAGTGGGCAAAACAACAAAACTCCCAGAATAGCTAAACCTGTCCTCCAACAGTGGCCATGCAAGCCGGGCAGTGATAGACTGGTCTGCTGGATAGAGTTCTGACAAGGGGGAAGTCTGGATGTGGAAAATGGAGGCCCTCATGGAGTGGGGGGGTCGTCTGGCTTGTTGCGAGGCTCTGCTGGGGTGGCGGGCCAGGGCTAGAACCCGCCATCCCTCCCGGGTGCCTCATGAGCGGCTGGGCACAGGGAGAGCCAGTAGCAGCTCTGCCCCATGTCTGTGAGTCTTCTTTTAGACAGTGATATTTGCTTTCTCATTTTAGAAGCCTTCTCTTCTCCCTCCTCCTCATGAGGTTTCTATCTTGTTCTCTTTTGCTCCTCACTTTCTTCATCCTTCTGCATACCTTTCCCTTGTCGGATAAAAAGTTCTAACGGTAGATAAGTATATTTAGGGTAGGAGGCAGGAAATATTTTAATATTTATTCTTCACCAACATCTGATACTACATAAGAAGACTGACTTTGATTTTTCATTCTACTCTTGCATATCAGTGGCAAGATTTTATCATCTTTTTTGCATGTTCAAACATTACACATTCGGTTGTTATATCATATATATTATTAGTATAGATTATATATCATGTCTCTATCAGTTGCATCATATTTATTTGTGAACACTTTGGTTACCACATAACTATCTTGGGGAATAAACCATAGTTTTTAAAATGGACTGTAAAATATTTTATAAGTTTGTCTTTGAATATGTTAAAATCCAGCATTTTCTCGAAGGATTAATATTTGGTACTTGAAGTTGTCACCAAGTATTTCATAGACTCATTCCCATTTATCATTATTCACTATTTATTGAGCACCTGAGTTCATCACTTTGACCTATATTGCCAAGTATGCCATCTTGAGCAAAAGACAATAAATTCTTATATTAAAGAGTGAGTTGCCTGTTGCAGTCTATTAGGAAAAGGTAGAATCAATTTTTTTTTTTTCCAGAAAATGCAAAGTGATCATCCCAATCACTGTCACAATATAGCATTAATTGATGATGATGTCACTAATCTAAGACAAAGTCACTAATTTATCACTAACTATGATTATGACCCAGTAGAAGCTCAAAATTTCCCCCTTCATTGGTAGGTTTAAGTTCTGTTCTTTGGTTAAATGTAGATGAGTCAAAATAATGCTGAAAAACCCAATCACCCAGATGCAAAAAATAATTAAGTCCTGTGTTTATTTCTAAAGACATCATTAAACCCCCATTTGATTCTAGTTGAAATCTAGTTCATTCTACCAGCAGTCGAAAGTTTAAAGCTTAAAATCAATTTGTTTTACACAGCTATTTAAAGTGGTAGGTTGGAAGCAAGGGACAGGGTTTAAATACCTCCCAGGTAGCTGTTGTTCTGTGCTCTAGGGAGGAGGTGTTATGTTTAGTTTATAATTGACAAGTCTATAAGAAGTCTTTTGAGTCACTAATTGGGGCTCCCTGACATTAAATGTGGAGTCTCAATGTGGGGTCTCAGCAGGGAACATCTTTGCAGGACAGGAGATTAAGTTCATTAGCATGCTGGAAATCAGGGGTGAGTGCTGTATAACCTTAAAGTGGAAAGAGGGTAGACTGTCAAGGGTTTTCTAAATCTAATGATGATGTGAAATCCCAAAATTCTGTATTCATTGAATTATTTGGAACAATACAAAATCCTAAAGGAATAAAATATGGGAGTGGAAAGAAATATTGAGATATAGATTCCAACATTTTTTATTTTGAATATAAAGCACTGAGAATCAAGAATGATAATACAAACCAACGATGGCTCTGGTACTTTTTGCTAAGTCAGGCCTAGAACAATCACAAACACCTAGTGATTTCTAGGCCTGATTTTTCCCCCTAAGACTCCACAAAAGCACAAAGACACCACGTGCCCACCGGGCTCTGTGTTCTTGGCACTCCCTTAGTGTTCAGGTCTAGTTTCATCTTAGCGCTAGAATATACTGTAAAGAAGACATACCTAGAGTAGAAAACTATAGTTTCTTCTTTAAATCTAGCTAGCAGCATCTCCTTGAGTAGCCTGGCAATCTCATTACAGAGTTATACTCGTGATGGGAGCGTATCTTAATGTGGTTGTAACAGTAATATTCTGCTCCGATGAGATCATCTGAATTCACTGTAAACATCTGTGAGCAGAGCATTGTCTGATGCTCTTGAGTCTGAATATTGCTTCTCTAGGTAGAATTCTTAGCATCTCAATTTTCTGTCTGGCTTTTAAATTGTGTCTAATTAAAGGATTTCACGTTCCTTCATAATATTGCCTCCTCAAGCAGAAATAAAATGACAGAAATAGATTTTGTGTTTTTTCTTATGAAAGACATTCTGTTAATATTTGGGTGGGTTATTTTGCCTAAACTGCATTAATTACATTAATTAGTCTTTCTCCAAGAACAGTAGCTAAGATCTGGGGATATGGATCTGAAGGAGATCACTGTCATTAACAAACCTTGCTCCCAGCTCTCCCAGGATTATCCATTACAAAAATCCTAGGATACCCGGGAGCCCAACTCACTTGTAATTGCTATCACTTGTGTTATTTTTTAAGATAGAAGCCTAGATGCTACAAAAATAATATTCAATACTTTTATTAAATTCATGGAGAATAATTACATTCGCATAATAACAGTTCCTCCAGAATCATGAATACATAATAGAGAATTCTAATACTAATGAGAAAAGCCTTATTGTTCTCCCCCGCCCCTGCTCCCAAAATGTATTCATTCTTTGGCTAGCCTACCTGGTAAAGAAGAAAAATAACACTGTGTGACAGTAGCACTAGGCAGGCAGAGGACAGCCAGCATTCAGTCACCTTTACTGAAGCAGAAAATACTGTAGGCTAATCTCCCTCCCCAGACATCATTATTTTGTGGAAACTTAAAAGGACCACACTTTTTTCCCTCTGTGCTCTGGTTGCTGATGGAAAAGGTTACAGAATCCTGAAAGAATAAAGAACTTGTGCATATAAGCTCTGTCATCATTTCTGCTGACTCCGACCAGGGTCACCTCCTATTAAAGCAGGCCAGGGAAAACAACCATGAGGTCAGGTCTCTTTTCAAACTTCGCAAAGGTCATGGCCCTCATTCCCAGCTCTCCATGAAATACAGATTGTATTTTACCCTCTTACATACTCAGTGAAGCTATAAGTGAGGATGGTGCTTCTCAGACTTTAGAAGGCACATAAATCATTGCAGAATCTTATTTTAAAGACAGATTTTGGTTCAGTAGGTTCGGGTGGGGTGGAACCTGAAATTGTCTCTCTAACAAGCTGATAGTATGGGTCCACAAACCATACTTTAAGTAACAAGAGCTTAGTCCAGTGACTTCAAATCTGCTAATCATGACTCAAAGTAAGATGTTTAGTATTAGATCTATACATTTTATAATAATATCCACTTATATGTATGGCTATGGGTAAAACTGATTATAAAAACTAAAGCAGTTTTTAAACGGGATGTGGCTTATCTTCTCATTGACTGTGATAAGCTTGAGACTAGCGTCTCTAGTCATCTTTGTGTTGGTGACAATACAAATCTGTATCTGGGTACTTACACACAAGTACATACTAAATTGCAAATCTTGAATGTAATTACATGCAAGACCATCTAAATAACTGAAGGTTATAGCAGTGTGAAGTTATCGGCTTGAGGGGAAGTTTTACTTTGTATTGTTTGTTTCTCTGATCTTTGGGTCACATTCAGTAGTACTCGGGCTTACTCCTGACTCTGTGCTCACAGAGCACTTCTGGTGGTGCTAGGGAAACCATAGTGGTGCTAGGGATTAATTCAAGGCCAACAGTGTGCAAGGCAATCAATAGCTGTACTATCACTTAAGTCCAAGTTTCTGGTTTTAATATTCTACTATTTATTTTTAATTAAATTATTTTTTATTATACCACAGTGAAACATACTGTACTATTTATTGAGGCTAATATTTCACTATTTATTGTGAGGTAAATATGGGGCTGAGTAAATGTGCAAGGACTTCTATGATCCTGATAGTTATTTTTTTATTTTGTTTCAACTTCCTGTTGAAATAATATTAAAGTAAAATTTTTCTTTTTAATTATAAGTGAGTTGAGATTTATTTTATTAGGTTCACAACCACTAATGTATCAAAACTCATAGTTTGGAAAACTCCTTGAGGGTATAATATATGGACTTTGGTGGATTTCAGCATTGCAGAGACTGTAGTGGAGGAAGCTAAGAAAAGCCTGACTGGGGTGTGTATGTTTCAGACGTCTGAGTGGAATGTGAGAAGGAGGCGAGGAACCTGGAACAGACTTCCTGAGGTTCTACATGGTGAAGGAAGAGTGTTGGAGAGGAATTAATCAGAAAGGTGGGGGTATGGCTCACAGATTAGGAAAGACAAAGAAACCTCAGTACCCACCGGTCATTAAAATTTGATGCCTGGCCCTATCAACTTTTCAAAGTAAAGCCCATCCAGAATTCTCTTTTCGTTTGTTTGTGTTTTCAAAGTATGTGGTAATGTAGTCTAAACACAGGGCCCAACAGGACCTGAAGGAAATGTTTGGTGAGGAGGGAATGTGGGACCTTGGAACTTGAGGAGTAGGAAATGCTTGAATAAAGACATGTCTTGAAAAAAGGGTTGGGCCTTGGAAATAACTATGGTTGTCAGCCTCAAATTCAAACTAAGGAATGCAGAAGGTAATTTTATGTATTTAACTTGTTAGGCATTATAATGGAATAACAGTGCCATGCAAACCACAGAAGTACATGGCCTCTATTTACTTTTCAAAGTAATACAAATCACAAGAAAAATATAGAGGATGGAAAAGCACATTCCTTAGCCAAAAGCTAATGAATATAGGATGGGTGAAGATGAATCTTAATTTAATCAACCACTACTTTAATGTCACAAAGTACTGAGAATATGAATCAGGCAACTGTTTCAAATTAACAACTGATAGATTTGTCTAAATGTACGAATGTGTGTATATCTTTTCGTGAGCCTCCCTTCTGTCAGTCACATCATTTTTGCTAAGATGAATATTCCTTTCCTAACAGGAGAATTTTGAGGCACTATTTTGCTCTCTTGTAATCCAATTGTAGGTAAATCTAAGATATCTGCAAAGTCTAATTTAGAAAAGAAGGCTTTTCCTGCATATTATTCATTTCAATTAGCATAATGAAAAAAATTCAGAGCCATTTTTCACTGAAAATATGGTGGAGTTCAGGGAAATATTAAAGACATTTCAAGAAGCACAAACAAGCTTACACATGCACTTAGTAGCCCTAAGGAAACAAAGATTACAAATTATCTCGTCATACAGATAAGAATGTGTTGTCTTCTTCCTCACTTTAGGTGAAACAGAATCATGTGTGGCTCATTTATAGTCTTTCAACATAGGACCCCAGGACATAGCCCATAAGAATATCCTTTTATTTTCATTATTCCTTTTTAATGCCTTTATCTGAGGAAAAGATAAAATAGAGTAGAAAAAGATAAAGCAGAGCCTACTGTAGGTTTTAATAAAAATGTGATAGAAAAATATCCATAAGAGCAAATATTGCTTTCAGGAACTGCATGAAATTGAATAAGACTGTCATAATTAAGGGCTATTAAGAAATTTCTGGTATAAGCTTAAAGAGATATTAAATTTTAAATAAAATAAGAAAAACAAAAACATCAATCTACTTAACAAAGGACTTGATTGTGTGATAGTATGAGTTCATGGAGAACTCCATCAACTGCTGGTAACCAAAAAAATAGGAGTGGGGAGGTAAGCGTAACTGTAAAACAAACTAAGGTCCAGTGTATTTGGGGCTGCATTTAATTTTCTGAAAGGAGAAAGGAAAGGAATGGAATGAAATCAATGAGAACTGGAATAAGACCAGAAAGTAAGAAATAAAATGGCCAACACTGAAAGGTCAGTGAATATCCTAGAGACAGGAAATGAACTTTAAACAAAATAGAAGGTAGCATTTCTGTCTATTTGAGGATTGTTCAAATTGCTATGGAAAAAGGAAACTTGAATAATCAGGTGTTGCTTACAGTGAATCTAGTTTGGGCATGTATTTAACTTACTAAAATACCAAGGACATAGATGTCTTGTACCAGGCAATAAAATAAATATTTCAACACACAGAAAAAAATGCTGTTACCAAGACTTACATCCCAGTTTACTATCTTTTAATACGTATTGTGGGGAAGGGGGTGGGTCACACCCGGAAGTGCTCTACACTGAGGTGCAAAAGGGGACCATATGGGATGCCGGGTATCAAATCTGTGTTGGCCACATGCAAGGCAGGCACCCTACCCATTATACTATTGCTCCACCCACAGATATCTTTTCTGGAAATGAGAAAAAAGTCCTGAATCATCTTTCCTAAGAAGTCTTCATTATGATAATGACTATTATTGTCAATCTTTAGCCATAATGTGAAATCAAATATGCTACTATTCTTTTGTTACAAAGCTGATACCACTCGAAATCACTTGGGGTTAATTCACACTTCCTATATGTCACTTCTTCCTGGGAAACTTGATTGCAAGGTTGGTTGATACACCCATAGTAGTTTTGACTGAATAATTGCGATTTTCTGAATTAGCATCCAAATGCTTTCCAAAATAAAACTAAAGCAAATAATTGCTGCTTTGAGTTGCGGTATCTAAGCACATCTTTTGATTCTACAAAGTCAAATAAATGTCCCTTCCCCTTGTGATGTTCCTGTCCCTTGTGGTGTTGCAGGAGTGGCTGCGGTGTCCAGCTGCGTCAACAGGTGGCAGACAGGAAACAGGCTTGTCTGCCCAGGGCTCTGCCCTGTGGACCCTGGATGGTTGATAGTCTGACATAGAAAAAGACTGGGACCCCTGGGATGAAACCAGAACCACGGCAGAGCCTAGCAAGCTATCTGTGGTGTATTCTATGTGCCACGAACAGTAACAATGAACCTTATTCTCAACAAATGGAGACGTTACTGGTGCCCACTCAAGCAAATCAATGATCAACAGGAAGACAAGTGACAAGTTTTATTTAAGGTTAATAATCACTAAAATGAACCATTGCTGGGAAGGCTTTTCTTTCCGAGAAGGCGTCCACAGCCTCGTGCTGAGATTAGTGCTGGTCTTATGCCTTTCTGCCTGGTGCCGTGAGATTTTAGACACCATCTGATGCTGCAGGACAATGCTGAGTAACAGAGAGTGTAAACAGGCTTGTAAAACTCAAACAGGTCATCACAAACCCAGTGTTGTGCCTGGAGCTTCCAGTAACACTCGTCTTTTTTTTCCCTCCAAGCATTCTGCTAAAGCTTTGCCTCTTATATCACTAGTGCATGTAAATATTTGGACTGGCCCATTCTGGCACCATATACCTATACTATGCTTTTTAAAAACTGTGACTCGTCCTCTTCCACCCACTTGTGGCAAAACCGTTTTGTCTACATTTTCCCCAGTAACACGTATTCTGAGATGTTTTGGGTTTTTTTTTTTTTTGCATTCATTGCTGCATGACAGTTGGATCTAATTTGGCTCTGCAATGAAGTGTTAGCAAAGCTTTCTTTCTCCTGCCCTTTAAGTGAAGGAAGGAGTTGGAGTATTGGCTAAATTATACTGGCTTGTCAAGAGAGTAAAGAGGTCAGAAAGGAACCAGGTACATTCTTTGCCCATTCATGTGATACTCCTGGCCCTGCTTTCAAAAGGGAAATAGAAAGCTGGAATAAGCTACAGATTTAATGGACTAGTAGCCCGGTGGTGTTCAGGATATGACACAAACCCCAAATTCTCCACAGTTGCTACTGGGGCAATCTGATTATCAGAGGAAAACAAAAGGAAATGCCTTGAAGCTGTACTTGTCCCACAAATGTGCTTTTTCACTTTTATTCCATGTTTATGAGGAAGAATAATGAGGTCTGTAGAGGAAGAATTAAGGAACAACAAGGATTTTTTCCCAACCAAGCACCCCAAAGTAGACTTTCCCACACCCCCACTTGACCATCACAAAATCTAGTGGAATGTAGTTATAAGGTACTTGAACCATAAAAGTGAAATATATGTTTACAAACGTTATATATTTTCCCTTTTGGTCTTTTGTTAGGCACGTGAATGGCAAATAGAATTTATCTTGAAATCAGCAGGATAGCACTTGCTGGAATGTAATTTTACAAAACCTGGCCATCTTTCAACAGGAGTGGGTGGATATTTAGCGCTGCAAATGTTTGTGTATTATAAAGTATTTGCCATGGTGACAAAGCCGGGAGAAACATCCCATTAGCCACAGACGGGCTACAGATTGTTCTGATTACCCATGTCTAAAACTCAGTCTGGTTATAGCTTTGTGCTATTCTCAGGGATTATAAGCACTCTGTTTTTCAACATACTAACGTACAACTTAGCAGATATGGATGCATGCAAGCACTTATTTAAAGTTATCTTTAAATGTGTTCCAGGGCTTGTTATTACAATCCATGTGTAGATTATGTGTGTGGTATATATTACACTGCAAGTGAATTATTTGTAGAGTTAAAAAGTAAACTTTGAAGGAAAGACTTAAGTGTTCTGATGTACTTATTAAAAATAAAAGAGTCATGGAGAGAGAATGCAAACAAGAAGCAATGAAGGCTTGGCTTAATTTATTTACAGAAATTTTGGACTATTGATTTCAGTTTTAAAAGTTATAGCCTGCATTTTAAAGTGAAATTTTCTTGAGTACATGGGAGAGAAATATGTATTATTATTAGCCAACAGAAAATATGACACTGCATGTAAAAAATCCATATTTTTCCTCTTCCAAATACTCCTCTTGTACGTGAACATGAGAAAAATTTAATGAGTTCTTTGCCCCTATTTCGGGAGAGGTTTTTAAGCAAATGGTGTTTTATGTAGTGGAATGAATCGTAACACAATAAAATCTAGTATCAAACAGAGGATTGCTTTGAAGTTACCCATGACTGCTCAAGGCGGAAGGCAGAATAGGCAAAAAAGATAGACCAAAACAACAACAAAAGTTTTAAGGTCATATAAAGGTGAAATAAAATAGGTCACTGAAAATTAATCTTTATCATCTGAGTGGCATTGGTGCTAAATGAAATCAAGATGGAAAAGGTGGAAGTTGGTACAGTGAGAAAATGTTGTGAAAAGACACAATTAATCCTGCGACATCATGAATTCTGTGACATGGGGCTTGAGAATTTGGGGCTGTACTTTTTTCTTACTTTCTGGGTGATTTTAGTGAATTTGACACTGATGTTTCTTTTGCACAGCAACAAGAAAGAAATTCTAATTTACTTATTTTTTTGTTCAGACTTTCAGGACAGGCATTATAAGGTATCATTTTATAAAGAGATGAGAAGAGACATTTTCAAGGAAGTAAAAATGCCTCTTACAGGTATTTTGAGCAAAAAAAAAAATTTGCTGACTCTATTCAAAAATTATCTTTCTCAAATCATTTTGAAAATTCAGTGTGCATCTGTGAAAATTTCAGTAAAATATAATAAGGTTTTACATTCCCTAAACAAAGTTATGTTCAAAGTGTACCCACCAATATGTTATATCATTTTAAAAGTAAATGAAAGAAACTTAGATCTAAGACTGGATCTTTATGAAATACCTCTTCCAATCCTATTTCAGAGATTTATTTCTATTTTTAGAATTATACTAGTTTGACTTTTTTGGCCAATGAACAAATTAATTAGGTTAGAAATCTACATTGAAAACTGCCACAAAAGCAACTCATGTTACTGAGGCTATTAAGCAATTTCAATGATCAGGAAGTGAGTGAGAATGGCACTTGGGACTGTATTTTATTTAGTTTTTGGCCATCTTCATTAATTTTAGCTTACAGTTGCTTCAGAGCTTACATTTGACATCTTCCAAACGACATTCTGGACCGCTGCTTCTCATACTTGGACTGAGGCATTCAGTGGGGCTTTCTTGATCACATTTTACCCATTACTGAATAAACTAGACAGACGTAAAAGGCTAAATGCCTGACACATCACTTATAATGGCAAATTTTCATATTTAAAGAATGCCTGGTACATATTTGTGTTTCAATGGAGCTCTACACATCTGTTACTTATTTTGGAACAACAGCTATCACATATGCAAAAGTCTTTTTTGCATAGATAAATACTGCATTTCCATCTAAAATTACATATAAAGAATTTAATTCTTTAGAAGAAAATTCCATAGACAGTTATCACAAAAGGATCATGTGGGCCTCCAACAAAGGAGCTTGGCATGACACTTAAGGTACAAATACGTGATGGGGCACTAGAGGCACTGCCGTAATAACAGGATGTGTGCTTCCTTTCTCTGAGGGGCACAGATGCGGAGCAGCAGTCATGAGGGCAGAATCTTGCAAACGCTTGCTATCTGTCATTTAACTGGGGGATCTAGAGTTTATATAAGCTGCTAGAGAGAAAGTGCGCTGAGTACTCACTTCATCCTACAATTTTTCTCCCAAGATCTCGTGGATATCAGTAAAGAGACATTTGCAAGAATCCTTGCTATTATGATAAAATTGTTAAACCCTGAAGAAATAGTACCAGAGTGCTGTTGCTCCCAAACCTTCTTCTATGGAAAGAGAAGCAACTTACCTGGCTAGTAAGACTACAGGCCATTATTCTCACAGAAGACCTACTTGATGCTTTATGACCTTGTCCGCCCACAACAGCCTGTGTTTCCTTTTTTCTTTCTACTGCTCTAACCAGAGATGACACTTGGCTCACTACTCATTAAGGTTAATTAAAGTCCATTAATCCTATGTTCTCCATGTCATTGTCTAATCTATAACTTGCAGGAAAACTTGCTTCCCCTTTTATCTATTTTCTGACTATACAACTAGAGATAAGTTCTCTGGTGTCTTGAAAATACCTACAGTTACCTAATAGCAATTCTCTTGCTATGCATTAGTATTTGTTTGGTCATATGCAAAGAAGTATATATTGAGGTGCAAGTATGAAAGATCAAGTAGAGATCATTGGTCTGACAGAGATGAGAAGGCATCAATCACATCATGCCATTTTCAACTCCAGAGAACTACTGCTTGGAACATGTGACAAAAGAGGCATCACTGGTGTCAGTGTCCTTGTCAACACAAACATGGCCATGAGCATTGATTCATTTGAGTGCCTAATAAACCAAATTGGATGATTACACTTGAAGAGATGTGGCCCACTGCCAGCAGTTTCTATCTTCATTGTCTACACACCAACATCCACATGCAAGGAAGAAGAAATTGAGAAATTCTACATGGAACTGGAGGAGTTCTATAAAGAAGACCACACCTTCTACAAGATTGTAGTAAGTGACTTTAGTACCAAGAGAGGACCGAGAAGATTGACCAAAGAACTCCACATGGGGACCCATGGCCTAGACTGGAACGTACAGGGGGAGAGACTATTTGAGTTCATCATGTCAACTAAGACCATGAATGGTAACTCACAGTTCCAGAAGGAAGAATCTAAATGTTGGATATGGGAATCTCCTGGTGGACAGTTCCACAACAAAATTGACCACATCATATTTAATTGACGGTTTTGCCTGACCAATGTCGCTGACATCCAAAATTCCAGACAAGATCAGACCATTGTCTCCTTAGTGAAAAATTCTACTTCACAGAATGGGGAGAAAGGGCTGCAAAGTTTAAGAGAACTCCCAGAATGACCACCAACTGGGAGCTCTTTGGCACCATTGCAGCAACATGGGAAGATGCCATCATTGACGACATCAATGAAGAATAAAGCAAACTTATCACCTCCATGATTGTGTGAAAACATGAGAGAAAGTCACAAAAGAATGTTCATCTTCAGAAACTCTCAAGTTCATTCCCAACATGGCAAGGCATGTGCCTCAGCCAGCCAAATGCTAACGTCCATGCTCACAAAGCAGTGCAGAGAAGCCATAAAGGAAGACCTCAAAGAGAGAAAACAGAAATACTGGAAGATGCAGCAGAAGCCAGGAAAAGCATTAGCAAAGCCCGCCTGTCCTTCGCCAACTATAAGGCCAAGATGACTGCCCTCCGACGCCCTGATGGATCTATCACATCTTCCAGAAAGGCAATGGAGAACATTATCCATGACTTCTACACAGATCTCTTTGATAGCCACATCCACCTGCCCACATACCAAATTCTGCAGGATGGATATGTCGTTCCCAATGTTCTCCCTTCTGAAATCTGACATTCCATTTCATTGGTAAACAGCACCCGGCCCAGACAAAGTCAGACCCAAACACCTGAAGAATCTGTTATCACTACTCATCAATACACTGGCACTGCTCTACACACACCACCTTTCTGAATGCAATGTGCCCTCCAATGGAAAATCAGCAGGACATTTCTACTGTTCAGGAAAGGAGAATCCACGACATTGGCAACTATCACCCCATCTGCCTGTTGTCATCTACAAGCTGTTCACTCAAGTCATCCTGAACAGGATTGGCAGAACATTAGATGAAGGGCAACCATGTGAGTGAGCTGACTTCCAAAACAGATTCAGCACAATCAACCATATCCACATGGTAACCAAGCTCATTGATGTTTGTAGGGAGTTCAAAATGGCACTCTGTCTCACGTTCATTGATTAAAAAAGCCTTTGATTCTGTGGAGACTGAAGCAGTCATCAAAGCCCTAGCCAAACAGGGCTTTCAAACCCAAAAAGATCAAGATCCTTTGTTAGCTATATTACAGATTCACCACCAGGATCTCACCATTTTGCAAGGAAGTGATCATTGATGTCAAAAGAGGGGTTCAGCAGGGTGATATCATTTCACCAAAACTCTTCAGCGCCACCTTTGAGAACATCATGCAACAATTAGAATGGGAAGGAATGGGAATGAAGATAGACGGTCAGCAACTACACCACCTCTGCTTCGCTGATGACATCATTCTAATAACAACAAACATTAGATAAGCATCACAAATGCAGGCTGACTTTGACCATGAGTGTGGAAAAGTAGGTCTACAGCTGAATCTCAACAAAACAATGTTCATGAAAAATGAACTAGTTCCAGATGCCCCATTGACTCTCAATGGAACAAACATCTCTGAATGCTGAAATTATGTGTACCTAGGTCGAGAACTCAACATGATGAACAACCTAGCACCCATGCTGCGCAGGAGGAAGAGTGGCATGGAATGCCTTCAAGGGTGTCGAAGAAATAACTAAAAGGACAAAGAACCTCCAGCTCCCTCCTTGCACATCTCTTTGACTCCACCGTTCTCCCTGCATTAACATACACCTCAGAGACCTGGGCCCTATGAAAGCAGGATAAGAACACTATTTGGGTCTCCCAGAGAGGAATCAAAAGAGCTATGCTTGAAATATCACGCCTCACTCAAGTGAGAGACGGAATCTGGAGTTCTAACCTCCATTGACGATCCAGAGTCAGGAATGCTGTCTCGTTTGCCAAGGCATCAAAAATCAAATGGGATGGACATATAATGTGACTTGGAGACACCTCTGGACTAGAGCCATTACCTACTGGATCCCACGGGATGTTAAAAGATCACTATAATAGGTGGCCGCACACCTACAAGATGGTCAGACTTCTTCGTCAAGACCCTGAACAAACAGTTTGAGGCTCTTTGTATTCCTGAAGCAAGCAGATGCCATTGGGCTACACTAGCACATGACAGGGACAAATGGAAACATTACTGGTGCATGCTCGAGCAAATCGATGAATAATGGGATGTCAAGTGACCAAGTGAAGTGACTGAGGAATGTTTTCCATATTTCATTTTGTTGTCATTGTTTTCAGGCTTTACATCATATCTGAAAACATGTGATTATGGTCCACTCCTTTTATTTTCACACATACCTATATTGTTAATATTCTCTCAGATAATAAGTACAATATTTGGTTAATTTTTTTCTTACCAGAAAAGACTACTAAATAAACCTTAAAACCTTAACAGCACCAATAATTTACATTGTCTTGTATATTTTGATACATTAATGAAATCACTAAACTAATCCATTAAGCCACTAAACTAAAACAAATTTCATCTTGTCTCTAATCTTCTGATTAATTAGAAGTAGGGATGGATTTAGTTATATGCCTTCCTTACAAAATAAAAGTTTGAGAAATAAATGTGCTTACTACCTTATAAAATAGAACAAAACTTGGCCTGTCTTTGAAGAACATAAGAGAAAGGATATAGGTAGGGAAGAGGTAATATAATGGAAATTTGGAGATACTGAGGAAGAAGGATGAGGAATTTTGGGTAGAGAAGTCTAAGATTAGGAAAGGAATTATGAGGAGGAGAAGAGTTGGTAGAAAGGTGATAGCTTGACTAACGTTTCAGTCCCAGGGAATGCACCTCAGGCTGTTAATAGCTACTCTAGCAAATTTTCCTCCCCCAACCGCCCCCATGTTGATATATGATAGAGCTCCAACAGAAAAGGATCCAAAAAACAGTTTCTGGTGCAATGAGTCTAAAATGGAGTAAGGGAAAGCCTCTTCAACAAGTGGTGTTGGGAAAACTGGGCAGCGACATGTAAAAAAATGAATTTGGACCTGTGTCTAACACCATGCACAAAAATCAGATCAAAATGGATTAGAGATCTGAATATCAGACTTGAATCCATAAAGTACATTGAAGAAAATATAGGAAAAACCCTCCACGACATTGAAGCTAAAGGCATCTTCAAAAGTGAAACATCACTAACAAAGCAACTAGAAGAAAAGATAAACATATGGGACTACATGAAACTAAAAAGCTTCGGCACCTCAAAAGAAACAGTGACTAAGATACAAAAGCAGTCCACAGAAATGGAAAGAATATTCACCCAATACCCATCTGATAAGGGGTTAATATCCAGGATATATCAGACACTGGTAGAACTTTACAAGGAGAAAACAAACAACCCCATCAAAAAATGGGGAGAAGAAATGAACAGAAACTTCAGCAAGGAAGAAATTCGAATGGCCAAAAACATATGAAAAAATGCTCATCATCACTAATCATCAGAGAGATGCAAATCAAAACAACAATGAGATACCACTTTACACCACAGAGATTGGCACATATTCAAAAGAGCAAGAACAACAAGTGCTGGCGTGGATGTGGGGAAAGGGGTCACTCATCCATTGTTGGTGGGAATGCCGGCTGGTACAGCCTTTCTGGAAAACAATATGGACTTTCCTCCAAAGACTAGAAATTGAACTCCCATTTGACCCAGCCATACCACTCCTGGGAATATACTCTGGGAAACCAAAAATACGCAGCAGAAACACCATCCCTACTTTTATGTTCATAGCAGCATTATTCACAATAGCCAGAATCTGGAAGCAACCAGAGTGCCCGAAAATCGATGACTGGATAAAGAAGCTTTGGTACATCTACACAATGGAATACTATGCAGCTGTTAGGAAAAATGAAGTTATAAAATTTGCCTATAAATGGATGGACATGGAGAAGATTATATTGAGCGAAATTAGCCAGGAGGAGAGAGACAGATACAGAATGACTGCATTTATTTGCATGGCATAAATATATATGTACATATTAAGATACCAATATCCAAGGTCAAGTGAAACATATCAGGAGGTCTTGTCAAAGGTGGAAATTATCACAAACGTGTGGGAGTCAGAGGTTAGGTAAGACAGAAAATGGAACAGTGTGCTAATAATTGTCGAGGGTACTAATGCCAACCTAGAACTGAGCATTAAATAGAGGCAAAAGGATACACATGACAACCTTTTAATGTATGTTCTGTAATCCATAGTCTGGAAGGGAAGGAAAAGAGAAAGAGAGAGAAAGGGAAAGAAATAAAGAACCTGCCATGGAGGTGGGCTGGGGAAGGGGAGGGAACCGGGGAGGTTGGTGGTGGGAGATGGGCACTGGTGGAGCGACGGGTGCTGGAACACTGTATGACCAAAACCCAAACATGAACTTTTTAATTGTATATCTTTCTATTTGTATATCTCATGGTGGTATAATAAAATACTTTAAAAAAACAGTTTCTGTTTTTCAAAATACCATGTCTCCTTTGCTGCCTTAGACAGAAATTAAATATTTGTGCATGCTTATATAAAATATATATTATTATATGTTTACTGACTTCAATAAAATATATCTGCATACTAGACACTGTAAGGGAGCTTAGCCTGGTTGTTTCATTCATTTTACCACAAAGTCTTTTCAAGAGTATAAAGGATATAGATTAAAAAATAATACAAAGCTAAAAAATAAAGAAAAGCTTCCTGTTCTTGGTTTGACAACACTGCTTGACACCTCTGGATAAAAAGCTAATTTTATCCTTGTAGTTTACCTGGGTAAAAATCTGTTGTATATTTTAGAAAGGTTTTCATACACTCCAAATTTAAAACATAAAGGTGTCAAATTAAAAGAGTCAGTACCAGTTAACCTAAAAAACATGTTTATGTGTAACTTCATTCTCCAACAATTTCAACCAACGATGTGTCATTGCAATGAGCAACGGTGCATAACATCAAAGAAAACTGGACATACCGCATTTCATCACACTTCTGCTGGCATTCCAGAGGAGCTCCTGGTTTTGCTTTACCACTACTGTTAGAACTAAATCATATATCCAGAACTATGCCTGGCAACTGAACTGGTAACATTGTGGTATTTGAATATCCTCTAAAAGGTAATGCGCGGCTACATGGTCAGGGGAAAGGAAGCAATAATATGACAAGCTGAGGCACACCAGGACATTATAATATTATACAAATATGCTTATATTTTAAAATAGATAGCAATGAGTCACTTGAGGAAAGATATTACATCTTGGTACCATAGTATTACAATGAATTTAATGTTGGATGTGCTTTCATCAGTCACTGAAAGGAAGGCAGAGGGTTGGTTTGCTCATCATTAACCTCACAGGCATTATTCCGACTCCAGCCACATCATGCAAATATTTAATCAGTTTCTGAAAATTGTCAGCAAGAGGCAGTAAGAAGCAGCATTCTTCATTTATTACTGGCATTGCTGTAATAGCACTCAGGAAATACAGAAGGGCACAGTAATCCCCGTCCTTCAGTAGACAACTGGGAATTCACACTCCATCAGCAAAATGTGTCTGCCAAAATCAAGATAGAAGGTCTTGAAGACCATCTTATTTGAGGAAACATGTAAAGAGGTAAATCATAGATGCAAAATCTTGAAAGATTTTAGGGAGGATTGGAATACGTGATTGAGGGCAGAGATTTATCTAAAATGAATCCATATCCAAGGAAGACACTTTAAACCCATAACTAAGAACACCAGAAAAATATTTTTATCAGAATTTCAGGGAAATTGGCACTAATGCAACACTGAATTGTATGAAAATAAAACAAATCTCAGAAATAGAAATAGCTTGTTTCTATATTTTAAGGTTTTGAGAGAATTAATGATGTTTGTTGGACCAAAAAGGTAGAGATCGAATGTCCAGGGGAAAATAAGATCAAGAGTATTTATAGAACTGATTGACCTTGATAGCAGATCAAGAGCACTTGCAGAGCTGATTGGACAGGAATTACTGACCAGAAATTAGGGTCTCAGCTGGTTAATTGGCAAGCCAGTTACCTAGTTTAGTCCACAGCTAAGAAAACCTCTACTTTTCCCAGCCAAGAAAAATTCCCAGAGACTCCAGAAAGGACCAGCAGTGGTTTAAAGAATTTTTGCTGTCCCTTAAATTGTAAATCTTCTCTGGCCATAATATAACAAGGCTACCCACTATCATCCTCATTTTTTTAGACTTTCAGAAATACCTTCTCCAGACTACCACGGAAATCATGACAAATTAAAATATCTCTGGTTCCAAATTCCAGCACCCTCCTTTTCAAAACCATTGACCAGATTTGAGCTCTGGGTAACTGTGTCAGATACAAAAGGGAAGTGGGGGCAAAGCTGTATTAAAAATTATATTTGAAATCCAGAAATCTTTGTTAAACTCAGAACTACAAATCCCTTAAGAGTAAGGATAACAAACTCGCTTGCCCAGACAATAGCAGTGTCTGACTGTAATTCTAGCACAATTGTAAATAATGCCTCAATATTCTTAAATACTTCAGTTTGCCTTTATATTACATAAGCATCCTACTAATTATACCATTCATAAAGTTAATCTATAGATTGAAAATTTTAAAAATACTTATTTGTCTATAGACATACAATGTAGACAGCTAAAACAGGTTCTGCTCTGATAAACCGTCATCAAAGGGTAGAGTATTAGAAGTGCTGAGGCTTTATACTGCTATCGTAATTTCTTCATATATGTATTATTATTATTAAAGAAAAACAATCTGCTGCTCTTCCACCCAGCAGAAGAGCTGATCACAGCCCAGCTTGCACAGCTGCTTCTGGCTGCGTGGTTCATCAATAAATGCTGGAGATCAGAGGTGACTACAAGAGTATGCCACCTGCACAGCAGAGCCTGGCAAGCTACCCATGTCGTATTTGACATGCCAAATACCAGTAACAGTTATAGACCTCATTCCCATGACCTGATGGAATGGTTTGAGGCTCTTTATGTTCCTGGAGCAAGCAGATGCCCTTGGGCTCCACTAGCATGAGAAAGGACATTTGGAGATGTTACTGGGGCCCGC
Organism: Cryptotis parvus; assembly: GCA_021461705.1. Lineage (NCBI taxonomy): Eukaryota > Metazoa > Chordata > Mammalia > Eulipotyphla > Soricidae > Cryptotis > Cryptotis parvus. Next base: position 137,406 of record JAJIBD010030491.1, on the reverse strand, counting down.
TCGAGCAAATCGATGATGAATGGGAAGACAGTGATACAGGGATACAGTGATGTATAGACAGTAGTTGTAATAGCAGGAATCATTAGGTGTCTGAGAAATTATTACCAATATTGCTTAAGGGATTACAAGATTCACACAAATTAGTTTCATTACAATATGTCATATCTGATTTAGAAGACTTAAAAGCAGTGTAGTGGCTCATATGAGAAGTCTAACACCAAAGAATGGTCAGGAAAACAGGCAAGTTTTTCTGATTGGTTCTCAGACCATCTAGTGTCTGATGAAGAATATAGAACTCATCTGTGTAGAACAGAACAGATACACACATGCACATGAGCAGGTACACAATGAAACCCAAATGTAACATGTTATGATATCTCAACCGGAAAGTTTTGTTTTATGTTTTATTTTCTAAATGGGAGAAGCAGCAGATTCAGATACATTTTTGTGATACCCAATTGTGGTAAGGGAGAGAAACCTTAATGGCATTTTCATCGTTACAGAGCATATCTTGCAATGCCTTTGAGTGTGGGCTCAGCTAATTGCCACATGGACTCGGGTGTTACTAAAGAGTCTGGGTACCTCCAGAGCCTGGATGCCTAGAACAAACACTTCCTCACAGCAGACACCTATGATGGCGAGCCTTTGGCTCTTTCTGTCTTGCTGTGATCTCTTTAACATCCCCTGATCATTCTGGAAATCAGGACCAGCAGGAAAACTACTTGACAACTCTCATTATATTTCTTCTTTTTGGTCTATAGCTGAAAGACACACAAAAACCTTGTGAACGTTAACGTAAGGGGGCCTAAAATGATGATGATTTTGTTGCTCTTCATTTGAGAGGCAGGAGTGAGCCCAGGACCTGTAACAGGAGAGTGGAAGGTGGGAGGCCCCATTTACTTCCTTGTAATGGCTCCAGCCTGAGTTGCCTTTTATCCACTTAGGCCCACACGACAAGTTCTCTCTGGAAATCTCTTCAGCTTGGCTTTGTGCAGATGTAATCTGACCTGCTCTGGGCAGTCCTAATTGCAAACACATTTTTCTCTCTCCACAACCATTCCTAAGCAGGCAGTGGTCACAGCCCTGCCAGGGTTTTCTGGCATCTTTTTTCTTGCTTTGTTTCCAAATCGGCATTTTTCTATGAGAAAAGATGTACGAGAGATTGTAAACAGAATAATTATAAAGCAATATGATTTCCAACACAGGTTTTCCTTGTAGATTATTTCAAATGTGTAGGGGTTTGTTTTGGTGTGTGAATGTGTGTGTGTGTGTGTGCTGTGTGTGTGTGTGTGTTGTTTTTCTTCACTCTGCTTGTGAGTCAAGGAGATAAAATGTTGTTTTCAAAGCACAAGGATATGGATTCACTAAAAAACCTCCTACAAAGTCAAGACATTTTATGAAAGATTATTGAGAGGAACAGCAAACAAAAGGCATTCATGGAGCTGGTATTCAGCTCAAATGGCCACTGTTGGGAGTGTCTGCTCAGAGCATCCTCTCCTTTCTCCACTATAGAAAAGGAAGGGAAACTCTACACAAGCAGCTGTGATTTCACAGCATTACAGGTTACAGTTTTCCTGTCTCTGAAATGAGTGTTCCAATGGTGGTAGAAGGTTAGGTGGATGTATGTGCGCCTGTGAGAAGAAACATCATCTTGTCCTTCCTGGTCTTACACTAGTCTTTCCACTATGGTTCACATAGCCAGATGGTTCTGGATCCACATACAGTTTGGGGAAATGTCAAACACATGCTCAGCCTTCACGTTTCTTGCTCAGACACAGCACAATTATTTCTTTGGGTACATAAAATCATATGGTTTGTGGCATTTTGAGCTCAGGGCACTTCAGGGTCCCTACTGCTGGCACATCTCCAGGTGGCCCTGGGTCTGGATTTATAGGATGATGGGTGCCATGGAGGTCTACAGCAAAGAAGCCCTGCATGTACAATTTGCTTTGCCATGGAGAGTTTGTCTTCTGTGCCTACCCCATGCCTAGAATATATTAGGTGCTCAATAAATTTGTGAGGAAAATATTGCTAGGCAGCTGCCAGAAAATTGGGGTTGTTAATAATTAAAGCTGCTCTGAAAATCAAACTGTTGATTCATAGCCCCAACATGCAGGATGCAGAAATGAAGAAAATGCCGTCTTATTCTCAGGAAGCTGCTGTTTAATGAGAAAAACAGGGCTCCAGAAGTTGTGGGAACTCTACACACTGGGAACACAGAGGAAAGTCAGGAAAGGGTTCACTGGTGACAATACTGAGAAACAACCCACAGTTTATAAACCCAAATATGTTTTTAAAGTCAATGTCTGATCTTTATCACTCTGTACTTTTCAGACAGTCACAAAACATTGGACAGAAAGTTCATTCTGGCTCTGTTGGAACCTAGTGTAGTTTTGAATCATAGAGATTTCCAAAATTGTCTTCTAGATCTCCTCCAAATGGAACATGTTCTCCTTCTGAAGAATTATTCTCTCAGGCATAATAGGAGGGTTCCAGCTGGTACCAGAAAGTTCTAGGCTGGTTTTTATCAGTTGCAGGACCTTGGAAACATTAACTATATATCTGATGACTTCTCAACTACATAACAGAAATAATATATGAGTGACTATAAAAATCATTTCTCCCTTTCTGTCTTTCACCTGCAGCTACACTTTGCTTATTCAAGACTTCTGTAAATAAACTATTTAAGAGAAGAGCTGGTATTATATACATGAGAAAATACTGCAGAATTTTTAGATGTCTTATAGTTTCCCCTTTAATCTTACTGCATTTCAGCTTTAGAGGCACTATTTTTTTTATTAAGACATTCCTAAGGGAGGCATGGAATGAAACTCAAACATCAACCAAAGTATCAATGGTTTGCCATTAACTTTTCCGAATGGAGAGAATATTAATGTTACAAATGAATACAATGCAAATCATTGTCATTTACAGTATTCCTCAGGTACCCCAATGATAATATTAAAAGGTAAATAAAATATTTCACAGTTATTTTTAAATTGAATATATTTAATATATCTATTTTATAACTCCCAGTTACATATTCTTAAATTCTCCACCTACTTGAATTTTTTACCCTAGGATCAATCAAAATTTTGATTAAAAGAGTTTTAAGAAACTTCATTTGAAGGAAACACTTGAGAAATGCTCAGCAATCTCTAGTTTTCACATAACTAGAGGCAAATAAGAATATTCAGATCAATGACATTTTAGTTGATTCCCAAGACGCATTTACAACAATTCAATTGAATTTACTTCAACTTTCGCTTTAGAAGACTTTCATAATAACTGCTAAGGAACAAATTCTCTTTCTACTCTGCTGGTTGTGTTATTAATTATCATCAATATATTTCCCCTCAATAAAACAGAGTAGGAAGGGAAATTAGAGTCTTAAGCAATTAGAAATTTGGCTAATACATTGGTTCAATGGCTCAGATATGACTAATTCTACAGTTAACTCTAGATTATCCATCTATAGATAATACATAAGGCAATAATTATTGAGTATTTATGTGTGACATCTGCATTAGCAGGTAATAATAAAAACGATGAAACAATCACTTTTCAGAAGGCAGTTTTGTCTCCACCATATCTGTCCTCGGCACTTAAGATCAAGTCTAGTACATATTGCTACATCTCAATAAATGTTAGTTGAGTGAATAAAAGGATAGATAAATGATGACATACATCTTTCCACGTAACCAAGTGAAAACGAGACAATTGCCACCATTAATTCATGTAACAATTCCAGTGGTAGTCTCCTTCCATTCCCTCTTCTTGATCTTCAGACCCCAAAAAAAAATTTAAGTGAAAGAAAGTTACCCTTAAATTTGTTTTGTTACTAGCTGTGCGACTTTAGACAGGTGATTTAATAAATTTTAATCTTTGATTAATTAATGGAAGTAATAATACTTTCCATGTAGAGTAGTTTGGAAAATTAATAAGATTTTATAAGATCCCTTGGTCAGAGTCCAGAGAAATAAGACAGGGGTTAGGGCACATGTCAGTTCACTCTTCGGCCCAAATGGTGCCCTGTGCATTTGCAGGAATAGCCTGGATACTCCCAAGCACTGCAGGGTGAGGCCCTGATGGCTCCCCCAAGCACCACCACATAACCCCAGCACTGTGCCGCAGGACTAAGCAACACTGCGCTCTGCAGCCTTCTGTGCATTGAGCCCAGTACAGTTGGTCAAGACACCTCTTCCCCGAGCAGCCTCAGCACACTTGGGAAATCCACCACACCCCACCATAAACAGAAACAGATCACTATCACTATCACTATCTTCCCGTTAATCAGCTATTTGCTAGAGCGGGCACCAGTAATATCTCCGTATGTCCTGATTCATGCTAGTAGAATCCAAAGGCATCCGCTTGCTCCAGGAACATAAAGAGCTCAAACCATTATATTAGGTCATGGGAATGACCTAATATAAATGTTACTGGTATTTGGCATGTAAAATACTACACGAGCAGCTTGCCAGGCTTGCCGTGCAGGTGGCATACTGTTGTAGTCACCTCTAAATAAAGCATATATTGATGAACCGCATGGCCGCTAGCGGCCGCACGAGCCAGGCTGTGATAATCTGGTCTGCTGGGTGGAGTTGGGACAGGAGGAAAGTCTGGATGTGGAAAATGGCGGGCTCCATGGAGTAGGGAGGGTGGTCTGGCTTGTTGTGAGGCTCTGCTGGGTGGCAGACCAGGGCTAGAACCCGTCATGCTTTCTGGGTGCCTCAGAAGCAGCTGGGCACAGGGGAGAGCAAGTAGCAGCTCTGCCCCATGTCTGAGAGTCTCTGGTTCAGCATACCTGGTCTGGATTGAAAAAAAAAAAAAAAAAACTGGTGCAGGGTGGCTGTCGATGATCCAGGCTGTGATAGTCTGGTCTGCTGGGTGGAGTTGTGACGAGAGGGAAGTACGGATGTGGAAAATGGCGGGCCCCATGGAGTAGGGGAGGGTGGTAGAATCTGTATTTCCCCTAGTACCTGCTGACCATGGTCAATGCCTTACTTCAGCTGTGGTGGTCTCTTTTGCTGGCAGATCCGGGCGCATTCACTTCTTCCTGGCCCTAGACACGGCACCTCAGCTTCAGGCAGTCTGCGAGCTCACTGATCACTTTTGTGGCACGAATGGGAAGTATATGGTCAGTGACATCATGAAATAAGCAACAAGCTGAAGCTCCACGTAACTCATAGACCTGAAAAAAGATACATTTTAAAAAATCTTAGTTCAAGGAAGATAACATATTGAGTGATGCAAGCCAGAAGAAGAAAGACAGACACAAGATGAACTCACGTATCTGTGGCATATAGAATACTGGGTGAGAAAATAGAATGTAGTCAAGGGGAGATTCTTAGCTCACCCTTGACCCAAGCCTTTAGAGAGGAGAAGGACAGAGAAGAAAAGAAATCAAGGAGAGAAGAGAATGGGAATGGGTGAACAAGCAATAGGGATTCAATTATACTGGTAATATGGGTGAGTGGCACAGCCATATCCTCAAAACGCAGACTCAACAACACTGAGAACATGAGAGCTAAGCTGTAACCACTGTAACTTTGTAATGTGCCTGTCAAGTTGACGGGCAGGGGTGGACAGGAATTGGAGGTGGGGAGGGAATATGGAGAACATGGTGCAGGGAAGCTGACACTGGTGGTGCCGAAATCACATATGCCTGAAACTCAACTATCAATATGCTTGTAGCTCACAGTTCTTTAGTTAAAATTTCAATTTATTAAAAATAATAAAAGACCCTTGTTCACGGTCTGTCACATAGCAATTGTACAAGTAATGTGGATTACTGTATTGCTTTGTTTTGTGTTTCTCCCTTATTTTTCTTCCTCAGCTTTTTCTCTTTTTCGCCATTCTTCAGAATATTTTCTGACTAACCACTCTAAGCCAGTGCTTTACTATATAACTGCCTTATGGATTAATGGATCCCACCCAGACGTATGGATTATAATGTTCTGAATGGATCGAATAACCTTACTGATCAGATTCTGATGATCAGCTATGTTTGGGAACCCCTGCGCTTCTCAAATGTGGGCTGCATTAGAATCACCAGGATGACCCTAATAAACCACAGATTGCCAATCAACCCTCAGAGTTTCAGATTCAGTAGCTTTGGAGAGATTCAAGAACTTTTACTTCTAACAAGTTCCCCAGTAATGCTGATGCTTCTGATATAAGAGCCACACTTTCAGATCGAGATTTAAGGCCCAGTAATGTGATCTGCTGACTAGTTATAGCAGCATTGCTAGAAAGCATATTACTAATGCAGACTCTCATACAGCATCCCAGGTTTATATGAAAGTTTGAGAAGCCCAGATTTAAAGAAGGAATTCAGAGAGGGAGCTGATAGAACAAGGTACCTTCATCCCATACACCAAAGATTCTGAGTCCAGAAATCTGCATTTAATATACAGACACCCCCACGTCATTCAGATGCCTGCAATTCCTGAACCACGCCAATCATTATTTGGTCTATGGAAATCAGAAAACAATGTAACCTCCTTAGAAGTGGAATTCTGTCAAGTTATAGAAGAGTTGGAGAACATTAAGGGTTATTAACCCAGAAGAATGGCATTAGGGGATACTTAAAGAGTGCTGGCCACACTGACCTAATAGTAAGAGTTGGCTAGAAGTAAAGCTAGTCTCCAAATCCTATTCCAACACAGTATGCTCCCTCCTCAGGAGACTAAATATTTATTGCTTAAAAAAAGTACTTTATAACTATCCTGTGAGAAATCCGATCTTTATTTGTCCTGTAAGATAAAAACAGTTTTATTTCTTCTTATTTCCTTATTTTCTTTACAGCTTGAATTTGAAAGATGGAAAGGATATGTCTTTCTATTCAGTATTCAATTTTTTTCTTGATTTTTCACCTTTGTGAAAAATATTGAGTCAAAGTCCAGTTAGTCAAGAAACATAGGGAATACCTCTTGCCCTGGCCTCCATTTACAAATCATGAGTTTGTGGGAAAATAAAACATGATTTTTCACAATGTGAAAATGAGACAGACATACACATACACACAAATATTTTTATTTGTAAAATAGACTAATAAGTTACACATAAAATAAGTTCAGGAAACGTAAATAGCATGATTTTACAGTACTTTATATTCTATTTTTATTTTCAAAAATATAAAATTAAAAAATCAAAAGGAGTTGTAACACCAGGACATGGAACCAAATTTGTGAATGCTTTTATTATCAGTGCTCTAGAGACATAGTACCGGAGTGCTTGTCTCACATGTAACTGACTCTGGTTCTATCTCTTGTATGTTATATGGTTACCTAGCACCATCAGAAGTGATCCCTGAGCATGAAGTCAGATGTAAGCCCTGAGCACTGCTGAATATAATTGATAAGCAAAATAAATTAAAAGAAATTTATTGCTAATAATAAGTCATTGAAAATATTAGCATTTACAGAATTGGGTTAGATATTTGACAATATACCTTTCTTAGGGATTCCTAAGTGGTCACTTGATCATTTGAATCCCGTTATTCATCGATTTGCTCAAGCGGGTGCCAGTAACATTTCCATTGGACCCTATCATGTGCCAATGTAGCCCAATGGCATCTGGTTGATTCAGGAATATGAAGACCCTCAAACCATTCTTTCAGGGTCCTGACAAGGAAGTCTGACCATCTTGTAGGTGGGCGGCCACGTGATCTTTTGACATCCCGTGGGATCCAGTCGGTAATGGCTCTAGTCCAGCGGTTGTCTCCAAATCGCATTAAATGTCCAGCCCATCTGATTTTCAATGACTTGGCAAACAAGACAGCGCCCCTGATTCTGGAATAGCAGTGGTGGTCAGAACTCCGGATTCCTTCTCTCACTTGAGTGAGGCGTGATATTCCAAGCATAGCTCTTTCGATTCCCCTCTGGGAGACCTGAATAGCATTCTCATCCTGCTTTCGTAGGGCCCAGGTATCTGAGGCGTATGTTAATGCAGGGAGAACGGTGGAGTCAAAGAGCTGTGCCCAGAGCGGGAGGTTCTTTGTCCTTTTAGCTATTTCTTCGATGCCTTTGAAGGCATTCCATGCCGCTCTCTTCCTCCTGCACAGCTCAGGTTTTAGATCATTCATCATGTTGACTTCCTGACCTAGGTACACATAACTGCTGCATTCAGAGATGTATGTTCCATTGAGAGTGAATGGGGACTCTGGAACTAGTTAATTTTTCATAAACATAGTTTTCTTTAGATTCAGCTGTAGACCTATCTTTCCACATTCTCGGTCAAAGTCAGCCAGCATTTGTGCCTCTTGGCTAATGTTTGGTGTTATTAGAACTATGTCATCAGTGAAGCGGAGGTGGTATAGTTGCCGACCCTCTATCTTCACTCCCATTCCTTCCCATTCTAATTGTCACATGATGTTCTCGAGGGTGGCACTGAAGAGTTTTGGTGAAATGGTATCACCCTGTCGAACCCCTTTTTGACATCAATGATCACTTCCTTGTAGAATGGTGAGATCCTTGTGTTGAATCCGTACTCACAGCTCACGAAGCATCTTGATGTATTGGGTTTGAACACCCTGTTTGGCTAGGGGCTTCGATGACCGCTTCCTAAGTGGTACTAAGAGGATCCCAGGGTCCGACTTGATGATATTTGGTCTATGAGAAGGGTGGAAGAAGTTGGTAAGATTTAGGCCCAGCAATGCCAGGGACCACCAGTGTTCTTGGCCACCTGGGCCACACTCAGTGAGGCCTTGAGGACTGCTCTCAGCAACACTGAGGAACCTTGTGGTGCTGCAGATCAACCAAATTGATGCATGCAAGGCCTATCTATGTTTTAATCGCTATATTATTACTCCAGTCCATAAACACGATTTTCATTTGAGGATTTCTCACTTTATCATCCTGATGCTGCTAAAACCTAGATATGAAAACATGAAGTTGATTCTAAATCTCAGAAAGGATTCTGTTTAATTCTAAAAATCAAATGTAGTATCTTGGGCAAGATAGAGACTGCTGGTCATACACACCCAGTGACACTTTTCTCCTAATCAGTCACACTGTGCTTTCTGAAAAACTATGACAAGCTGCACTTTAGATGCTTTTTTTACCAGCCTATACGTCACCTGAGACTTTTACCAAGTAGGTCTGATAGTCACATCTTAGGCAACAAGCAAATATTTTTACTCAACCTAGCTTTGTCCTCCCTGGGCCAAAGTTAACTCCCCTATTTTCATCTTCAAATGGAACCTCAGAGTTGGTTCTGTGTTGCCCTAGATGCAGTAATCACTACCCCCTGCTCTTTCTCATGCATTACTCAATACTTGAGCAATAGAACTTTGACTCCTTTGATACCCAGGTATAAAAAGACCCATATAACCATGTGGAACACAAGCATTTAGTGGAGAAGTGGGCAGGAATGCGGAGAGTCAAAGAAATGATGCTTAACGCAATCCCACCTGCTTCACAATGCTGTCATAGCTGAGTTTCGTTCTTAAAGCTCTCCACCCTGTTTGATAACCACTGCTCTCAACCTTCACAGTAACCTTGACTCCAACAGAATACTGCTTAGAATTTACCTAACCTTATTTCACCTGAAACAAAGAAACAGCACAGAGCCAAATAGCACCGCATTTCCCTATGAACACCCAACAAGATTTCTACACAAACTTTTCATCTCTATCATACAATTAATTGGTTTTATTTTTAATGTAGAGAGATTTCTTAATAACTGTTATTCCGGCTATTTTTTTCCTTTGGCATTTACTCATATACCCCAAGAGAGGTAAATATGAAAAAATAATATTTGACCATGTAGCTATAGTTACAGGCCATGGACGGCCCAGGGAGCAGAAATTTAAAGTTGAATGTTATATGCAACTTTGCCCTGATTCTGTCTCCCTGGATAAACTCTGCTCACCACTTAAATCTAAGTGTTTCCCAGACCTAGATAATGACAGGCTGTGAGAGAAGGTAAAAATCAAGAAAAAAAAATTTTTGAACATTGAATAGAAAAACATATCCTTTCCAAGAAAAATTCCATTTTACTGCAGATGACAGAAATACCCCCCCCGCCCCTTCTTTTTTTAGGTTAATCCCAATAGTGTTATAATGTTTATGCTGATTTCTCTACAGGGAAAAAAAGAGACTATTTTCTTGAAGAGCATTTGACACAAAAAAAAACTTAAGTTCAATTTGGTTTCATCCTGAAGGTTTTAAGTAAAACAATTCTCTGTAAAGATTTATAAATAAGACATTCATTAATTGAGCTTTACTATGTCATTTTGAAATGAATATCACTGAACTCATTTAACCAGTGATAAGATTCCAGCAGAGAAATTGAGCAATTAGACTTATTATGTAAAACATTTAAAAGCCTAGAAAAAAGAAACTAGGGGTTTCAGTGCATCACTTTTTATGCTAAATAAATTAGAAGCAGACTCAGATAGTTAGCATATAATTGCAATGGGAAGGAAATTCTGAAGTAACTTAGACAGATCTGGTTCCATAACCTAGGCCAAGATTCTTCAGCCTCTTTACACTTGCAGACTAGCACCTGTCCCACATACCAGCCCACAGATTAGCTGTCTTAACAAAAGAGGGAGAAAACTGATGTTCAGCCTTTCTACACTGTGTATTCATGCTGGTCCATTGACAGGTGATTGAGACCGCTGACCAAAACAAACTGCTCAATAAGCATCTATGTTTCTGTTTAGAACAAACATACATGTCCCATCTGGAAGAAAAGGCTTCTGGGAAGTTTCAGTGCTTTAATGGTCCTTGCACAGAGTTGACTCTACCCTAAACTCTTTTCCAGTTCCATAGCAATGTTCCAACGAGTTAATACTGTCACTAAGCATTTCTGATATTAATGACCCCAAATCACCTTAGATCAAAATCAAAGGCTCTTCCATAAGGTCACCTAGTGATCTAACTGATAGATTGCTGTCTGCCTGATTCCTCACTTTGCACACCCTACCAAGATGCAGACATGCCATCTAGCTATTGTTCCCAAAGACCATTTCCTATTGCAATATCCCTTTTCTGTCTTCAACATTTCTTTTTATGTTTAACCTTTCTATCTTCAACACGCTTTACCTTCAAGCCTGCCCTACTACCTATTGCACTGATTTCTGTCATTTGGCATAAAGACCAGCATCACATTTAACTCATCACCCTCTGGTTCAATTCACTTTCTCCCTTAAATCCCAGTATCTTCTGATGTCCAATGTTCATGACTTTCACCTCTTACTCAGTCAAGCAGGCCTAAAAAAGCATGCAATGACTTAAACATTTTTCTCTCTGCTTCATGTCTCCAACATTGATACTTTCCTCTAATTTCTGTCTATGTCTTCAGTATCACCTCATTTACTGACCTTTAACTGATCCTGATAACACATGTAATGCATACCTTATACAATTACACAAGTAAATATTTATTGCTATGCCCTATGTACAAAGCATCTTATGTAAGTAGGAAGATAAAAGGATAAATTATATATGTATTCCAAATATGAGAAGTCACTCTCCTGTAAAGAGGTTTGTATCACTTGTCTTCCTATTGTTTATCAATTTGCTTGAGCGGGCACCAGTAACATATCCATACTTCCTGTCGTGGTGCTAGTGTAGCCAAAGGGCATCTGCTCGCTCAAGGAACATGAAGAGCCTCAGAACATTTCTTCGGGTCATGGGAATGAGGTCTAAAATTGTTATTGGTTTTTGACATATCAAATACGACATGGGTAGCTTGTCAGCTCTGCCATGCAGGTGGTATACTCTCAGTAGGAGGCTCTCCGTTGTGCTTTTACTGATGAACCACAATGGGGAGATATCATATTTTCTCTTGGGTGGAGCTCTGATGAACTGTGGAGTCCGGATGCTGAAAATGGCGCCCTTCATGGTGTGGGGGTTCCGCTGGCTTCTTGCGAGGCTCTATTGGGATGACGGGCCAGAGCTAAAACTCACCTTCCCTCCCAAGTGTCTCATGATCAGCTGAGCACAGGGAGAGCCAGTAGCAGCTCTGTCCCATGTGTTTGAGGTTTATGTATATGAATAACATAAATGATTTTTATTTATTTATTTTTTTTTGCTTTTTGGGTCACACCCGCCGGGTGCTCAGGGATTACTCCTGGCTCTGCACTCAGGAATTACTCCTGGCGGTGCTCGGGGAACCATATGGGATGCCGGGATCGACACCAGGCCGGCACAGGCCGGCCCGGGCAAGGCAAACGCCCTACCCGCTGGGCTCTCACTCTGGCCCCATTTTTAAAAAGTATTGAATTTGCTACATATTCATAAATAAGATAGTTCAAAATCATGAGCCTTTGCTTCTGATAAGAGATGGACAAGAGCAGCAACAAGGTTTTATAGAAGAGGTAGCATTTTTGAGCATAGCTTTCTACCATAGAATGACATTCCACATGCCAAAACTGTACAAGCAAGGGTTTGAGACAAGGAGAAAACCAGGAGACAACAAAGACAGCAAAGTTCAGATCATCTATATTAAATATGAAGCACATAATATTTGATGATATAAATAAAAATCCGAGTCCACAACCCTGCAATAATGCATTAAGGTGAAATGTGTTTTTCTGAAGTTATTGAAAGCTTGTGATGAAAGGAAGTAAGATGCTTAAAGCTAGACTCCAGAAGGTTAAACTGACACTGATACAGGCAAGAACAGGAAATAAGAACTTTTATAAAACCCAATTCAACCAGCTCCAAGGTAAAATGCATTCAGATCCTGAACAAGTAGAAAGAAGAAAGAAACACATGTAAGAAATCTTCGGAAAGTGGAATCAACAAAAATGAGTAGCTGACTGTATTTGAAGATAAACAAATCTTGAAGGGCTGTGGGGAGTACATGAGACAGAGAGACAGAGAGAGAGAGAGAGAGAGAGAGAGAGAGAGAAAAAGAGAAAGCTGGTGGACAGGCCGAATCCAAGCTTTGCATGCAGGAGGCCTAGTTTTTTTTTTTTTCTTTTGTATTTTTACAATTACAAAGATATACAATTAAAAAGTTCATATTTGGGTTTTGGTCATACAGTGTTCCAGCACCCATCCCGCCACCAGTGCCCATCTCCCACCACCAACGTCCCCGGTTCCGGTCCCCAGCCCTGCTCCATGGCAGGTTCTTTATTTTTTCCCTTTCTCTCTCTCTTTCCTTCCCCTCCAGACTATGGATTACAGAACATACATTAAAGGGTTGTCATGTGTATCTTTTTGCCTCTATTTAATGCTCAGTTCTAGGTTGGCATTAGTACCCTCAACAATTGTTAGCACACTGTTCCATTTTCTGTCTTACCTAGCCTCTGACTCCCACACGTTTGTGATAATTTCCACCTTTGACAAGACCTCCTGATAAATGTTTCACTTGACCTTGGATATTGGTATCTTAATATGTACATATATATTTATGTTATACAGATAAATGCAGTCATTCTGTCATTTTGTGTCTGTCTCTCTCCTTCAAGCTAATTTCACTCAACATAATCTTCTCCATGTCCATCCATTTATAGGCAAATTTTATAACTTCATTTTTCCTAATAGCTGCATAGTATTCCATTGTGTAGATGTACCAAAGCTTCTTTATCCAGTCATCGATTTTCGGGCACTCTGGTTGCTTCCAAATTTTGGCTATTGTGAATAATAGTGCTATGAACATAAAAGTAGGGATGGTGTTTCCGCTGCGTATTTTTTGGTTTCCCAGAGTAGATTCCCAGGAGAGGTATGGCTGGGTCAAATGGGAGTTCAATTTCTAGTCTTTGGAGGAATGTCCATATTGTTTTCCAGAAAGGCTGTACCAGCCGACATTCCCACCAACAATGGATGAGTGTTCCCTTTTCCCCCACATCCACGCCAGCACTTGTTGTGCTTGCTCTTTTGAATATGTGCCAGTCTCTGTGGTGTAAAGTGGTATCTCATTGTTGTTTTCATTTGCATCTCTCTGATGACCAGTGATGATGAGCATTTTTTTCATATGTTTTTTGGCCATTCGAATTTCTTCCTTGCTGAAGTTTCTGTTCATTTCTTCTCCCCATTTTTTGATGGAGTTGTTTGTTTTCTTCTTGTAAAGTTCTACCAGTGCCTGATATATCCTGGATATTAACCCCTTATCAGATGGGTATTGGGTGAATATTCTTTCCCATTCTGTGGACTGCTTTTGTATCTTAGTCACTGTTTCTTTTGAGGTGCAGAAGCTTTTTAGTTTCATGTAGTCCCATATGTTTATCTTTTCTTCTAGTTGCTTTGTTAGTGATGTTTCACCTTTGAAGATGCCTTTAACTTCAATGTCTTGGAGGGTTTTTCCTATATTTTCTTCAATGTACTTTATGGATTCAAGTCTGATATTGAGATCTTTAATCCATTTTGATCTGATTTTTGTGCATGGTGTTAGACACAGGTCGAAATTCATTTTTTTACATGTCGCTGCCCAGTTTTCTCAACACCACTTGTTGAAGAGGCTTTCCTTACTCTATTTTAGACTCACGATCACGATCATGATCTTCCCGTTAATCATCTATTTGCTAGAGCGGGCACCAGTAATATCTCCATATGTCCTGTCTCATGCCAGTAGAGCAAAGGGCATCAACTTGCTACAGGAACATAAAGAGCCTCAAACCATTATATTAGGTCATGGGAATGACCTAATATAATTGTTACTGGCATTTGGCATGTCAAATACAACACGAGCAGCTTGCTAGGCTTGCCGTGCGGGAGGTATATTATTTTAAACACCTCCAAATAAAGCATTTATTGATGAACCACGCGGCCGCTTGTCTAAGAGTCTCTGAACCAGCATACCTGGGCGGATTGAGGAAGAAACTGCTGCAGGGTGGGTGTCTATGATCCGGGCTGTGATGGGCTGGTTGGCTGGGTGGAGTTCTGAAGAGAGGGGAAGTCCGGATGTGGAAAATGGTGGCGCCCATGGAGTGGGTGTGGGGTCGTCTTGCTTGTTGTGAGGTTCTGCCGGGGTGGTGGGCCAAGGCTAGAACCCACCATGCCTCCCGACTGCCTCATGAACGGCTGGGCACAGGGAGAGCAAGGAACCGCTCTGCCCCTTGTCTAAGAGTCTCTGGACCAGCATACCTGGGCCAGATTGCGGAAGAAACTGCTGCAGGGTGGGTGTCGATGATCAGGGCTGTGATGGGCTGGTCGGCTGGGTGGAGTTCTGAAGAGAGGGAAGTCCGTTTAGACTCATTGCACCTT
Source organism: Cryptotis parvus (assembly GCA_021461705.1). Classification (NCBI taxonomy): domain Eukaryota; kingdom Metazoa; phylum Chordata; class Mammalia; order Eulipotyphla; family Soricidae; genus Cryptotis; species Cryptotis parvus. Next base: position 122,245 of record JAJIBD010030491.1, on the reverse strand, counting down.
TATCAAAGATTAAATGATCATGTGTTTGAGGTTGGGTGTCAGGATACTCAATTCTATTCCATAGGTCTGTTTTTATTCCAATACCATGCTGTTTTAATTACTACTGCCTTGTAGTACAGTTTGAAGTTGGGAAAGGTGATGCCTCCCATCTTCTTTTTCCCGAGGATTGCTTTAGCTATCCTTGGGGGGTTTATTGTTCCATACAAATTTCAGGAGTATTTGGTCTATTTCTTTGCAGAATGTCATGGGTATCCTTATAGGGACTGCATTGAATCTGTACAGAGCTCTAGGGATTATTACCATTTTGACAATGTTGATTCTCCCATCCATGAACAGGGAATATGTTTCCATTTCCTTGTGTCCTCTTTTATCTCTTGGAGCAGTGTCTTGTAGTTTTCTTTGTACAGGTCCTTTACACACTTGGGTAGGTTGATTCCTAGGTATTTGATTTTCTGTGGCACAATTGTGAATGGAATTGTTTCCTTAATATCCCTTTCTTCTCTTTCGTTATTTGTATATAGGAAAGCCACTGACTTTTGGGTGTTGATTTTGTATCCTGCCACTCTACTATATGCATCTATTGTTTCTAGGAGTTTTTGGGTAGAGAGTTTAGGGTTCTCTAGGTATAATATCATGTCATCTGCAAATAATGATAGCTTGACTTCTTACTTGCCTATCTGGATGCCCTTGATGTCCTTTTCTTCTCTGATTGCTATGGCAAGTACTTCCAGTACTATATTGAATAAAAGAGGTGAGAGGAGGCAACCTTGTCTTGTCCCTGATCTCAGGGGGAAGGCTTTCAACTTTTCCCCCATTTCGAATTATGCTCACTGTGGGCTTTTGGTAGATGGCTATAACTATCTTGAGGTAAGTCCCTTCAATTCCCATATTCTGGAGGGTTTTAATCATGAACGGGTGCTGGATCTTATCAAATGCTTTCTCTGAGTCTATTGATAGGATCCTACTGCCAGTCCTTTTCAAGCTCTTCCAGGAAATAGAAGAAACAGAAACACTCCCAAGCAGCTTCTATGAGGCACATATCACCCTGATACCCAAAGCAAGGAGAGACAACACAAAGAAAGAAAACTACAGACCAATATCCCTGATGAACACGGATGCTAAGACCTTCAACAAAATACTAGCAAACAGAATCCAAAGACTCATCAAGAATATTATTCATCATGACCAAGTAGGATTCATCCCGGGAATGCAAGGATGGTTCAACATTCGCAAGTCAATCAACATAATACATCATATCAATAAAAGAAAAAAAAAGGAGGCCTAGTTTTAATCCCTAGCTCCACATGGTCCGTCAAGTACCTCTGGGAGCTCTAAGCAGAGTCAGAAATAGATCCCCTCAATCCTATTCCCCAAAAAAATAATGGGAATGAGAAAACGACTCTTAAGATTTAATAATGTAGCATAAAGATGTACAACAGATAGATATTCTTTAATTCAGTCAACTGAGATTGAATTGTGTGTGTGTGTATACTGTGTGCCCAGAAGACCTGCTCTTCAGGCCCATGTTCTCCTTTGAACATGTATCCCACTTGTTTGTCTCTTTGTGTGTATTTGCTCACTTATTTCCACTCCGGGAGCCCATATTCTCTCTTGGACATGTTTTCCCTCTTTCTCTCCTCACACCTTTCTAAGCAAGTTTCATTTAATAAAAACTACCTGTGGTGAGCCAGAGTGATACTACAGTGAGTAGGGTACTTTCCTTGTACGTAGGTGACCCGGGTTCAATCCCCAGCACCTTATATCATTCGTCCCCAGAGACCATTAAGAATAATGATCACAGCACAGAGCCAGGACTAAGCCCTGAGCAGTACCAGGCGTTGCCCAAAACCTAAACAACAACCAAAAAAAACACCTACCTTGCTTCATTAAAAAAATTAATTTATACAGAGTTGAAAGCAAAAAAAAAATATGTATATATACATATTTATATATATATATGTATATATAAATATATATACACACACACATACACATGGGAGAAAGCAAAATATATATACATATACATATAGACTCAAAACATGAGGCAGTAGCCACTGGGTAGTTGACTTGGAATATAGAAGGAAGTCACGGAAGGGGTGATTAGGCCACTGTTGAACTGAAAGATCCAAGAGGACAAGGGCACCTCCAAGTGTGGTCCAACCCTCCCCTGTCCATAAAATAACCCAAAACAAATATACACCTGTCAAAAATTATAGTAGTTTTAAAAAACTGTAATAGCTTTTCCTATTAGCTTTTTCCTATTAGCCTTGTAGTGAGGCTACTACAAGAGAATCCCACCCACACGGCAGAGCCTGGCAAGCTACCCGTGTCTTATTTGATACGCCAAAATCCAGTAACAATTATAGACCTCATTTCCATGACCTGAAGGAATGGTTTGAGTATCTTCCCATTCCTGGAATGAGCAGTTCCCCTTGGGCTACACTAGCATGCAACAGGACGTATGGAGATGTTACTGGTGCCTGCTCAAGCAAATTGATGAACAATGGGAAGACAAGTGATACAAGTGATCTTGGAATAAGTTTAATCAAAGACAGAAGGCTATATGACATTGTTGAAATAAATCAATGACACCAAAAAAGGGAAAATATGCCATACTCACAACCTATAAGAATCAACTACATTGTAATGCTATCTAAGGCAGTATAAAGATTCAATGCAATATCATAAAAATTCTCACTCATATTCTTCACAGGAATTAAACCAAATTAATCATGAAATTTATTTGCAATAAATAGACATTTGAAGATCTCCTAATAAAATAGAACTAAAATAGAAGTATAACCCAAACTTTAAGCTATACTTAAACTATAGTAACTAGAATGGCAAGGTATTAGAATAAAATCACAGATATCAATGGAACTAATTGAAAGACCAGGGACAAAACAATACACTTATGGACAACTAATCTATAGCAAAGCAACCAAGAGCTGTCAATGGAACAATAAAATGATTTTTAAAGAATATTGCTGGAAAATATTGCTGAAAAGCCACATGTAAAAGAATGAAATGAGACCACACAAAACATTCACAAAAATTAACTGAAAAGTAACTAAAGACAGATGTAATATCTAAAACCATCAAATACATAAAATAAAAATAAGACAATGCACTTCTTGACACTACTAGCCTTACTGATGTGGTTAGGGTTTTGTTGCCAATGACAAGGGAAACAAAAGCAAAAATGAATGTTATTGTAACACACATACACACAAATCTAAATTGTGAAAGAAACTTGCATTTAAATTAAAATACATCCAATGAATGGGAGAAAATATTTGTACATCTATGTTGAACAAGGAGTTAATATCACTTGTCTTCCCGTTGTTCATCAATTTGCCAGTAACGTCTCATTCCTTGGGAATTAGGTCCATTAGTGTTACTGTTTTTGGCATATTGAATACACCATGGGTAGCTTGCCAGGCTCTGCCATAGCTCTGGGTGCATCCCGGGGGGCTCAGTCTTTTTCTATGCCAGACCATCCACCATCCAGGGCCCACGGGCAGAGCCCTGGGTATAGACAAGCCTGTCTCCTGCCTGCCGCCTGCCAATGCAGCCGGGCACCAAAGCCACACATGCAACTCCTCAAGGGGCAGAAAGAATTAATATACAAAATATAAAATAAACCATAAAATCAACAATAAAAGAGAAAAAACCTTATGTTAAGATGAGAAGATGATCAGAACACCCTTTTCCAGAAAAAAGACATAGATAACCATGGGCACATGAAAAGATTTTTATCATCTTTCGTTAGAAAAATGCATATCAAAACAGCAAATTATCTACACATAACCATGAAAATGAATGTTGTCAAAAGACAAGAAACAATTGTTGAAAAGGGTGTGAAGAGAACCTTTATATATTATTGGTGTGATTATATATTTATGTAGTCATGCAAAAAGTAATACAGAGATTGCTTAGAAATGTGATCCAACAAATTCACTTATGAGTACCTATCTGAAGAATCCAAAATGATAACTTGAAGAGACAGAGGAACTCTCACTTTCATTGCAGCATTCTCTTCAATATCCAAGAACAGGAAATAAGTGCTCATCAACTCAAATAAATAAAGCATATGGGGGTGCAGAACAATTGCTCAACAGACTGAGGGCATTTGCATGTGATAGGTTAAACCAGATCTGTTGGCACCACATGGTCCCCTGAAAAAGATGTGGTATTGCAGAGAAATTTCTCATTGGCTCATGCTTTGCTGAGGAAGACCCTGAGCTGATTCCCAGAAGCACACGACCCCCAAAACAGCTCTGGGAGTGACCCCTGAGCACAAGCACTGCTGGATATGACCCAAAACCAAACATAAAAATTAAATGTGAGATAGCTATACCTATTTCTCTATCTAGCTATGTATAGGTATAAATAATGAATTTAACTTCATCAGCCTTAAAAACAAAGATGAAATCAGCCATTCACAGTAATAAGGATAAAAAAGACAAAGACAAACTATATGTTACACTGATGTCATGTATAAATTTATATAAATTATAAAGTAAATAAAACAAAATCTTACTTTCCCCCATCATACCAATTAGTAGCTACCAGAAGAGAAGAGGGAAGGAAATCGATAAAGCCAATAAAGGAGACTAATGTATGCTGCAGGGAAAAATGAGACTTTCACTGTTGAACTTAATGTAATGTGGACACATAATTCTCAGTGATGTATACTTGAACGCTGTTATATCGCAATATTAATTAAAAATTAATATTTGGGGAGTTGTCCTACACCCATGGTTCTTCGGATTATTCCTGGCTCTGTAGTCAGGGGTCACTCCTAGTGGGCAGGGGAACTGTCTGGGATACCAGGAAACAGACCTGGATAAGCTGTGCAGAAGACAAATACCTTATCCACTGTACTATCACTCTGGCCCCTAAAATTGAATTGTAAATAAATGAAACTAGCACAATAAAAGTATTTTAAAGGAGAAAAAAGGAAAATGAGGTATTTAGACTCCATTTAAAATCAAGATCAGGAGTCTAGAAATAGTTCAGTAAGACTCCAAATGAGTGAAAAGGACTTGAGTTCTACACTCTCAGCAAGCCACATGCCAAGAGAGAGCCTGACAGCCTTGTTAGGGTGCACAATTCACATTCATCACAACAGCAGCAGCAAAGGAAGAAAATTAATTGTAAAACTAAATAAAAACAGATATAATAAAATTTCAAGCAAGTCTTTCTAATTCTACAGCTAAAATCTTTCTCCATCCAATCAAGCAGGTGCCTTAGAAGGAGAACCCCATAAAACACGGTCCATCACTCCTCTCTGACTCCCACCTACACCCCTTAAGACAAAGTCCCTTACTCCTCTGTCTCCCACCTATTGTACTCTATGAAATTCTTATGCAAAGTAACAGATATTTTTTAGAAATTATTAACTTGCAAAGGTAACATCCCAATACAAACATAGGCTTCTCTTTTAAGAATCCTTCCATATTTCTGCTGTATATTTATTTTCCTATATGCATAACTAAAATAATGCAAATCTTAGCAAACTAGATCACATAGTTTCCACCTAAGTAAATTATTTCTTTCCAACATACACTACCCGAGCAACACCTGTTCCCTGCAGAAGATCTTGAGCAATTTGTGCACACCTACACATATTCTTGGGGTAGGAATCACAGCTGTTTGTAATTTAGCTGTAACTCTAATCCTAAGTGTGAAATAGGAGGAAAATAGTTATGAGACAAAATAAGAAATTATGCAGATGATCCTTTCTTGGTTAGGCCCCTAAAGTGTAAAATTAGGAACAACATATTTATTCAATAAGTTCCAAAATCTTTGAATAGCTCTATCATATTCTGAATATGAATAGCAATTTTAAGGCTTCCTTCTATAGACTGGGATAGTCTACCACAAGAAAAGGCCTTTTAGGGTATGTCTATTATTATATCAGTTGTATAGACATATTAATTAGCTTATGGACTCTTAATGGATGCCCAATTGCTATTGATAAATCTGAGATGTACATCTTTTATTAGATCCCTTGGAAAGAAAATGAGTTTAAAATGTATTTATCTGGATTTTATCTGGACCACGTGGAACTTGAATAGACTGGGAAGCATGGAAAAGGGAAGGGTTATTGCTAGTTAGGCTAAAAATTATATTGGGCATACAGGAGTTCAATACATATTTATATCATGCCTTCTCAATATTTTCTCATATCTTATGAGCAAATAAGTCAGTAAACACTAACTGAGAGCAAGAAGTACTGGTGATTTTCATATATATCCTGGTCAAAACATAGCTTTAGCAGGCAAACAATGTGCTGTGGACATAATGGACATTATATGTGGCTCTTGTTTGTATAATATAGCATCCACATCTTTGCCACAATTACTAGAGACTATCACACAAAAATATTAAGTGAATGCTGATAGTGCTCAAGGGGCCAGACTGGAAAAGAAAGACAGATGGATACCATTTTGCAATCAAAATCTATCAGTTTATTACACTAAATATAAAGCTTTCACACTGATGTATTTGAAAACTCCCAATTTTAGAACAGATTGCAAAATAGTGTTTTCATATAAATAAGATTTAAATAAATCTAGTGAAGTAGCTATCCTTATCTGGAGACAACACAAATCTCCAGTTCTTTTAAGAAAAGTGACTCCTATTGTAAAATTCTTGGTTTATATTTAACTATCTTGTCAGGAGCAGTTTTGTCCAAAAGTCTGGGTTCAAATGACATATGATACAGAAACAAAGATGTATTCACAATAAATAAAATACTGATTTATCATGCACACATACCTGTGTTTGTGCACATATACTACCAACATAATATCTCAATTACTATTCTCTCACCATTTTAGCAATTGGGAACTTCATTAGGTTCCATTTTTTTCCACGTATACATGTGGAGTGTGTTTATATATTTGTGTGTGTATTGTCAATTGAAAACACTCAGATAGCCAACAAAAAAGTTTTTCTTAGTTACCTGTCTAAAATACAACTTCATGGGGCCAGAGAGTACTTCAGGTAAGGTGCTTTCCTTGCATACAGCCAACCTAGTTTCCATCCCTGGTATCACCTATGGTCCCCTGAGCACCACCAACAGTGATTCCTGTTGAGAATCAGAGCTAGGATAAACCCTGAACACTGCTGGGTATAGCCCAAAAGTCAAAAACTAAACTGAAAAATAAAAACAAATTCAACTTTACATATTAAAATATCATAAATATCATAAACTGGTGAGACATATTAAAATATCATAAATATCATAAACTGGTGAGATGCTCCTAGACAGAAAAGAAAGTTTTCACTAATTTCCCCTTCTGAAGCTCATGAAAGCTATTTCACCTTCATCTCCTTTCTTTGGGGAAACCCTGGTAATCTGTTGCCATGAGCTAGACTTGGAATGCTAGAATAGATCTCTTATCCTAATGTAGCTGACTTCATTCCACTCAAAACAGGAAACACAATCATTTCTGAAATAATTTGGAAGTCTTTAGATATGTTTCTAAAGCTCGTTTTCCCCATTAAATTGCATCATGTCTATGAGAACAGAAATAATGCTGCTTACACTTTTAATCCCAGGTGCTCAATTAATTTGCCTGGCTGAGATACAGAACTATCTGGGTCACATCAATGAAAATTGTGACCCAAGTATTTTTAAAATATTTCCACTGTATAACTATTTTTATTGCCCACTTGTACTTTTACAGTACAACCACATTTTTTGTATTACTTAAGTTTTATTTATGTGTCCTTATGAACCAATTATTTCCTAATCAGATATACAAAGTATAGTTAGAAACTTTCAGCCAATGCTAAATGCCATGCTATAAAGCACAGATAATGTTTTACATTTAGGTTTACTTTTTTTTCTCCTTTTTTTCCTTAATATTTTATTATACCACCGTGAGATATACAGTTACAAAGATGTTCATAAGATGTTTGTATTTGGGTTTTGGTCATACATTGTTCCAGCACCCATCCCTCCACCAGTGCCCATTTACCACCACCAATGTCCCCGATTCCCTCCCTCCTCCCTAGCCTGCCTCTGTGGCAAGTTTCTTAATATCTCTTTCTCTCTCTCTCCTTCCCTTCCACATTGTGGATTACAATACATACATTAAGAGGTTGTCATGTATATCTTTTTGCCTGTATTTAATGTTCAGTTCTAGGTACACGCATTTTTATTACCCTGCATACTTGTTTTTCCCAGAGGATTTATGCTGGGAAGGAAACTTCAGATTTGGGTTTCAGATCTGCTTTCGGATGCTCTATCTTACTTCTGGTTAAGATTGTTTCAGAAATGTATGTGTGCTAGATAACTCTTCTGTTGTCAACAAATAGCTATTTATAATTCTACTTATGTGCGTTGATAGTAAATCAACACAATTCCTGTCACAATGATCATTTAAGATTTTCAATTAAAACCTAAAAATTAATCAGGAAGACTAGATTCCACTGGAAGAAGGGTAGAAAGCATTTACTCTGCATAGATCAACTGAATGCAAGAAAAGCAGTAGCAACTGAAATAAAACTTTATGTATATAAAAATAGAATTTAGGCCTGAGCGCAAATATTTCAATTACATCTAATCAAGATATACAGGGATAGTAATATGCATGTACTATTTAAAATATGTTTTGAACAAAATAGCATCATCCCTTTGATTTATTGGAAGGTTTAATAAGCACCATGATGAGAGCTGATAGAGTTTTTGATGACACGGAAATGAAACTAGAGCTAAGAACAGTAAAGCAGAACCAGCAAGGAAATGTGAGAGAGTAAGAGAAGGCAGAGGGGTCCCATGTGGGGCGAGGAATGAGGAAAACTAAAGCAACAGATATAAAACAAAGATATTAGTAACTCATATTCAACATCTGGGGGAAGGAGAAAAGGCTAATTCTACCATTTGAATTTACTTCTCAGAATTTTGAGCACTAGAAGCATATAATAATGTCCTTAATATAATTTCCTGTTAGAGACCAAAAGGAATAGACTATTAAAATGCGATCGGTAGGTCTTTGCTTCTTATGCCTCTTAAAAATACAAAAAGAAGGGGCTGGAGAGATAGCCCAGCAGGTAGGGTGTTTGCCTTGCATGCAGCTGGCCCAGGTTTGATCCCGGCATCCCATATGGTACCATGAGTACCACCAGGGTAATTCCTGAGCAAAGAGCCAGGAGTAACCCCTGAGCATAGCCAGGTGTGACCCTCCCCCAAAAAAAAAAAAAACACAAAGGACAAGACAGAGCCTCGTAAAAGACACCGGTGGCACACGAACTTATTTTTGAAACTTTTGAAGATGACTGAGATCTTCTTATCATTTTGAAGAAAGATATCATTTTGAAGATAAGATCTTCTTATCTTTTGAAGATGACTGAGATCTTCAGTTTGGGAAAACTGAAGAAAAAAAACTTTACAAATAAGAAATGCTAAAGGAGCAAGGAGTGTCTTTTAGCTTATCTGACTGTGTGGGGGCAGGAGCTATTTTCATTTGAGAATGTGTTGTCTGTGCAGAGAAGTCTAAACTGATTTGTTTCCCCAAAAATCAAGAGCAGAGTTTGCCACAGTGATGGGGAGTAAATGACTCAGTGCACACATCATTGCTTTACACACCCTAGACATGAGTGGGGTGAACAAAACCTCATATGCTTGTATTGCTTTTATTTTTATGTCTAGGTGGTGATGACAAATCAGCAAAGTCAATCTGATTTCTTTCTAAATTCCATGGGATTCAGACTTCTGGTTTCTACCCTCGTTTAGATTTCCATCTATGTTAAGAAATTATCTCCAATACATTTATTAAAAAGTCTTGACTCCTAAAACAGAGCACTTTAGATGCTTAATGCATTACTCTAGGAATCATGAATTATTCTTCTACTAGGGATTTGGGGATTTGGAGGATAAAAACAGTTTGCTTTGTAAACTCTAAAGTAGTTATTGCATGAACGAGCTTTGAAACAACCACAAAATGTTTGTTTCAGGTTTTCTTCTTTTAACTGTGTTGCTTGCTTACTTGCAATATTCAGTGAAAAGGGAATTGAAGTTGAATTTCAGTTCTTGGTTTCTGGATCCCACTCTCAATTAGTTTGACGGCTACATCAATCTAATATTTAATTGTTTTGAGTCATCCAAGTACCAGACAATGTTTCTGTACTTTTATCTTCAATAGAGCATTAGAAAAAAATATTTGAAAAAGCTGGACATAAAAGTTGGCATAGACAAAGGCAATATTTTTGTTTTCGAAATATTAAACAAAATCTGTTTTGTTAAGCATTTGGGAGCTGCTTTTAAAACATTTAGGAATCTGGGAATCTGGTTATTTTCATCGCTCTCACCATCTATCCTAATTGGTCTCTCGGTTTTCCTCTCACATCTTCAAAGAGCCTGAGTGGAAATATTCCTCCAAGTCCTGGGATGGAGAGAATATCATGGTATCTAAAGCAGCAACCTGCACACCTGAAAGTTGCTAACAGTAGATCTCAAAAGTTGACAACACACACAGTGTAACTCTGTATAGTGTTACTTATTATTACACTTACTAGACTCATCACTGACACACATTAAACTGAGATAACTTATATGTCAACCTTTCTTCAATTTAAAAAGAAACACTCTTCCTAACGTCAACTGCTCTTACAGCTTCCGTGCACTACCGGTACCATTAGTGATACAGGTAGGTCCATCATCACTGTACTTTCAGACTCTTGTCTCTTAACAAATTAATAGGCACCATCATAGTATTAACAAAATTATGGCATTTTTACATGTTTGTACTTGAAAAAATGAATTTTGTACTGTGGGGATGCCACTGAGGTCCCCGACAGTGTCAGGACAGGTCTCTTCTACCTCCGAGAACGCCGGGGGGCGGATAAAAACTCATGAGTCCAGCGCAGTTCCAAAAAGGTTTTTAATAGTACAAAAGCTCTTCCACAGCAATCAATATAATGAAAGAACTCTAGCTCTGGTCTGAACTTAGACCATACAAAAGAGCCTAAGTCTCCCACCAAAGAGAGAGAGGATCTGGGGGACCGGAGCGATAGCCCAGCGGGTAGGGTGTTTGCCTTGCACGGCCGGCCTGTGCTGGCCCGGGTTCGATTCCCGGCATCCCATATGGTCCCCTGAGCACCGCCAGGAGTAATTCCTGAGTGCAGAGCCAGGAGAAACCCCTGAGCATCGCCCGGTGTGACCCAAAAAAGGAAAAAAAAAACAAAGAGAGAGGATCTCACTCGAGAGGAGTCCTACCCAAAAGAAGGGAAAAAGACAGAGGGGCCTCAAGTCAGTCCCCTTATATACACCAAAGTAATCTGTGACAGGGAGAGTTGTGTCAACAAAGAACCCTAAACAGATTGTAAAAGGGTGGTGTCACACCCTATTACAGGTATAAACAAAGGTTATACCAAGGACTAATCCCTTCTACTGAGATTATCTCTTATGTAAAACACTGGAGAGAGAGAGAGAGGGGGGCTGATATAAAGTAATACATTTTAATTTCATGAGCTTCATGTAATCTAGATGGTACCCACAAGGTCCTTCCTATTTATTATCTGTACCAGGGATGATTCTAAGTATCTTGTTCTCTGTATACTGAAAGGGTCACACTCGCCTGCCTGAGAGCAAACTAGTATGATCTTTCCTATAATCTTCCGATAATCTCAATGTAGCCAGGGTGGTAGACTCCTGGTAAATGTAAACTGTCCCCAAGCTGGGGTGCAGTGGGTATAAAGAGGAGCTGTGCCCAATCTAGAAAACATAGAAGTCTTAGTATATATATAAGTCAGAAGTTATTCAGAGTCAAGGTGACTTCTGTAATTGCCACACCCTCTAGCAGTGTTTACATAGAAGAGAGATCTCATTAGAATGAACCTTGGCTAAAGAACATGTAAGTAGATTAAGCTGTGTGTGGGTAAAACAGCAAAGCTCTCAGACCAGCTAAACCTGTCATCCAACATTGTACTATATTGGAAGAGATACACTGACAACTTAATGTGGATGCATTTCAGTCTGGTATGCTGAGTATGAGAATGTTCTAATAAGAGGTAATAGATTCCCGCAAAGGAATTTCAACTCAACAAACTGTGAAATAGTATGGAATAAAATTTCACATAGGTGTTGATAAAATTATATAAATAAAACATGCTTAATATATAGGAGAGAGAAGGAAAGGAAAGAAATAAAACAGAGAGAGAGAAATAAAGGAAGAGAATTAAAATCTAAACAGAGGGTCCTTCCTATAGAGAACCATTGATCCACTGACTGTCCTTACTCCTTCATGGTTCCTGATTGCCCTGCTCTAACTGCTATCCCCTGGGACCCACTCTCTGGGCCTTTAGGATTGCTGGACATATGCTGCAGTGGCCTGGCCAGCTGCAGCTTCCAAGGCGATACTGTTTGCTGGCATTTATTAACTAGGAAAGACTCACTGTCTACAGACCATCAGGGTGCTAAAGCTAATTTCAAATAGATTCACTTTGAAGATTTTTTATGTTTTAGAACATGAAGATAAAACAAACTTATCTAAATTTGATGATCTGTAGAGCAATGTGTGGTCACACAAACACACATACACACAAAAACATTGGTACAGCTATTTTGTCTGCAGTGATAACAATCTGCCCCCTAATGGTACTAAAACCATTAGTGTCTGAGGAAAAGAGGGAGTGGGAGGTGGGGGTGGTGGGGTCAAGTGAGGTCAGTAGAGAGTAGTATACAAAGCAGTTGGCTTTCCATCCTAGGAGCACTGCTTTGCAGTAAGATTTATGCTCTATGCAAATACTAGTGCCTGCCTGAACATTGTACTGCCAGATAAAACTAAAGATTCTTCAAACTGTAAGGTTCCTCTCGGACCCATAACTCAGCCTACATGGCCTGCATAGCCTCTATATCACCACTATCTCAGAGCAAATGGAAGATACTAAGAGATTCAATTCTGAAAAACAAGCTTCGTAATAATGGAAACTACAATTAACTTTAAATATAGTTGCAGCATACCAGCAGAAGCATTGTCATTTCACCCTCTGTGGAAATGATTTTAGCGTTCATTAGACCACATGTCAAAAAATTAAGCAATGGCGATTATTTTCCATGTCCTGAGATCCATCATCATCTGGGGAATCAGCAAACTGTCCACAAAGTACATTTTAGTTGAATTTAACTTCTGGGATCTTTTTCTCTGGTTTCTTCTTTTCCTGTGTCTTGGTATAAGGGAAAATAATTCTGAAGAACCCAGAATGAGCTCCCTGCTCGATGGTTTCTGGGTTGTGAAATAATGATACTGACTGTGTTAATGTCATTTTTCAGCTTTCTGCATTAAAACTGGGTTTAGTTGTTTTCAGTGGTGATGTTGAAGGTCCCCTCTCTTGGCACAGGCATCACTCCAAGAGGCTTCCAGAAGACAGAGCATGAAGCAGGGGCTACAGCAGGTAGAGCACGACTTGCAGCGTTTCACACTATCTTTGTGACCTTGAAAAGTGATACCAAATCATAGTACTCAAGCTTACTTTCAGCTGCTTTGTGAGAAAAGAATGATTATTTATGCCCATCTATAGGAAGATAAATTGGGTGACCACATGATTTTCTGATTTCATAAAGCAAGTATTGGTGTAACAGGAAACAGATTTTAATACCAAACCCAGTCTTTGGACTCCAGATAATTCTTTTCGCACAGTGGCAAAACTGACATCTGCTGGCTTTCTAATGCATGCAACAGTTTTATCAACTCTCATCACTATGTTGAACATTACATGACCAGCACTCAGAGAAGTGCTTCTATGAAGATACGGGAGAGGCTGAGATAAACTAGTGGGTAGAGCTGGTGAGAGTCATGGAACTTCCTAGAGGCAAAAGTATTTTGAAAATATTTTCCTCAATAGAATTACTTTTAACATATTTGACTTATTACATTCAAGGAAAAAATAGTTCCCTTCTTTACCATATATAATGAGAGACAGAGTTAAGACCAAATCTCTGCCTTCAAGATGTTAAAATAGTATCACTAATACAAAGCAGGAAGCAATAAGTCAGACACACAAGAAAATTGTAACAGTCATTTTGAACACAAGTATATAATGCACTCATAAAGAAAATCATAATATGAAATCAAGAGGTCTCATGGAGAAAGAGAGAGAAAGAGAGAAAGAGATGAAAAGTGCCTGCCATAGTGCCGTAGAGGCACTTTGGGATGGGGAGGGAAACTGGGGACATTGGTATTGGAAAACGTGCACTGGTGGAGGGATGATGGGTGTTGTAACACTGTAGGAGTGAAATCCAGTCATGAACAGCTTTGTAATGGCGTATCTCACAATAAATTGAATAAAAAAATAAAAAATAATTCAATAAAAAATCAAAAATGTTTTAAAATTTACAAAAGAGGTCACATGGGAGCAAAGCAGGGAGGGCAAGCCAGACCACATTCTGTGGTTTCTTTCGGTTTAGCCACATGGGCTTCCTGGGGCAGAGTTTGTTCAATTTAATGGCATGTATCAGACTTAGCAAGAGAAGTTCCTAAAACATTCATTTACTGGATTCGCTCCAGATAACCGAATCTATGGGACTGACTCTGGAACTTCAAGTTTCCCTTCCAGCAGTCACCCAGTTGAGCCAGGCAAGCTCCAGACCCCTCTCCCGATTTCGTTCTTTGTGTTTGGGCCACACGTATCAGGCATAGGTCTGTGGGGCCTCCTTTCCAGTCATATTCACCAATTATCTTTTGGGGGTTTGTTTGGTTTGGCCGGGGCCTTCACCCAGTGGAGCTCAGGGCTCACTCCTGGCTCTGTGCTCAGGGGTTACTCCTGCCAGTTCTCTGGCGACCATATGCAGCATCTGGGGCTTTACTGGAGCCACTACATGCAGGGTCACCTCCTGTACTCTCTCCTTCTCCTTACCTCCCAACTCACCAGTTTTAAGGAAAGGAGAGCCATGACTTGGAATATGAGCCAAAGTAGGAGTGCACAAGTGGCAGTCTCTGTAAACTCCCTTTCATCCTGGGAGGGTGAGAGAGCCCAAAGGAAAGGACGGCCTGTGAACCTTCCCGAGACTCCAGGGTACTGAGCACAACTTCCAGGTCCTAAATAACTCTGACCCCCAACAGCACAAACAAGCACCCTGTCCACCTCCCATATTTGCCCTGACCGTCAGACTAGGCTCCATCTGTGGCACTCAATTTGCACTTATGAATAATGGGGCTATATTTAGGCACCTACATTTCTGTATGAGCCTACAAGGTTTCATTTCGTTAAAATTCTAGAAATTCATGAGAATGAAGCTCTTAATATTAGGTCACTTATTCAATTACCTCCTTCCCTGCCTACTGCAAGCTGATTCCCAGAAGCCGTTTCTCGTGCTCTGCTGTCTATTTTTAAAGGCACTAACTGATGGCAATTCTGCCACTCCCCTCAAGAGACCATTATCCTGGCTCACCATTCACAGAGTATGTGTGTGGGGTGGGGCAGGGGCTTTCCCTGGTAATTAGCTCCAACTTGCTATTTCTTCCCCTTCCCATTACCCTTCGTTATCAATTCTCTTGTAAGAACACCATTTCTCTCACATTAGTTATGTATTTTTAGATAGTTTCCACAGTTTCACCAGTGCTGTTAAAAAAGAATGAGCTATTAGTCGCAGCTTGTATCTTAATTAGTCACCCTGTTGGAGGATTGAGATGGAGCCATCAGGCAGGGTCACTGCGTGGGCTGTGGCTAGCCACCAGCTACACTATCCTCACGCTGAGTCTCTGGGTTCATTCACATTGATTCCTTCAGGCTATGGTCCTCAACCAGAAAGCAGAGTATTCGTAAAAACAACTTGTCCGGGTCGTATGAGGACGTGCAAGAAAGGGCACCTCATTATTTCACACTGAGGGCAAGGCTGCCTACTAGATTTCTATGATGTTAAACACTGCATTGCAGTCTATTTGGGTAAAATTGGAGCACAAAGTAAACAATAAAGTCACATGGATCTCACCCCATTCTTAGCTCTGTCTCTTACTAGTTTTATGACCTCATCAATACTTATTGCAATTATTTATTTTATAGTACCTCACAGTACACAGGACTTCTTGGAGGGGAGATATTTATCTTTTCCATCTTTGGACATCAAACTTCAATGTATTAATTTAGTGCATTTCTTATTAATTTCCCCTTCCCTTTCTTCTTCTGATGACTAGGCAGTCTCTCTCTCTTACACACACACACACACACACACACACACACACGCACACACACACACACACACACACACACACACACACACACCCCACCTTGCTGTAGTGTTTGCCTATTTGTTTTGGTGCTCTCTGGAGTCCTACTCCTTTTGCCACCATGTTTGCACCTACTGACTGGCCAACCATCAGTCTCTAATTCACACACTCCCTCAACATGGTGGCTCTGTGTTTATTTTAGTTGCAGTACTCCTGGAGGGAGGGCTTCCATCCTTTAGTTGCTTAGTGTTTGCATACTCCTGGCTATAGTGAAGTGGAGCATCAGTTGGAGCTGGAGTAAACAAACACCAGGACTTGCCAGAATCATGCTCAGGGCACACAAGTGGCACCATGGATTATACCCATTTTCTCACACTTGCAGAGCGGGCACTTCAGCCACCAAGCCGTACCCTGCCTCTTCAGTTAAGTTGATTAAAACTTCTGAGCTTCAGTGTTTGCTTCTGTGAAATGAGAGTATATTACCTACCTCTGTATTAGATCCATTTTATATAAAACATTTTCTTGCTCCAGCCATTGTTGCAGTTACCACAGGTACCTAAGTCTGCTGACACTGCACTCTGAGGAATCATCCATCACCCAAAGGAGATATGCAAACGCATGGCTCCTAACACCCAAACCATGATTCTCACCAGTAATTTAGTTACCAGATATGAGGGAGAGAGGGTTTATAGGCATCTCTAGAGATCAGGGAAGCTGTTCTCCTAGAATGCACAGAACAGTATCCCAACAACAAAAATATTATCTACCCCCTAAAAATGCCTTTAGTGTCACTATAGGCACCTTGAGAGAAAGACCCTGCAAAAAAGCTCATCTGAGGAACAAGCCTCTTGCTCATTTTTCCAGAGTGAGCCTATCAGCAGGTCATTTCTCCACAATAGAAGTGTTGGTGCTAAACTGCTAGAGGGGCTCTCCATGGCTCCAATCTTGTGGATAAGAGCCATAATGACACGAATTCTTAGGCAAAATCACCATACAGGAAACTATATGTTTCCCATTCTAAGAGGAAACATATGAAAAAAAAACTGTGAAACAGAACCCTTGAAAAGAAGTGTAGTTATCGACAGAAAGCACAATAGGATTAAGCCTGAGGTTGGAGAGGGAAACTATATTGACATTGGCCAACAAGGAAATGGAAGCTGGTAGAACTTTCTTCCTCCTATCTCACGTAGATAACCCTGAATCAAAACCTCCACAGATCTTACAGCTTCCCCAGAGACTGAACCCTACTTGCCTATGGAGGTAATCGACTCAATAACATGTCCTTGATCTGCCTTCTCCCCTTCTCCAGTTTTCAATGCCCTAAGTACGTTCACCTGTTACTTCCCCAAAGAAATAAGCTAGACAAGCAATTGTCTTGTGCTCTGCTTTTTGAAAGAACTAAGACAACATTCTGAAATATTTTTGTGAATGTCCAACAAAAAAATACCTATAACTGGCGTAAAATTTGTGGGGGAAAGTACAAGAACTTAAATGTATACTGGTAAATTCTCAGAAACACAAAGATAAAATCTTCCAAAATATTTAAGGAAATGTTAATAATAATGAATCATCCACAAAGGAAAATAAAATATCAGTTTAATATTCAAACTTTCATCTATAATATTAAACATTAGAAAACTAATGTTGGCAAAGAATTTCAGCAAAAACAAATGTGACTATTGTTTTTCAACCAAACTATCCCTGTGTGACAATAAAAGACAGACATCTTCAAATCCGATTACAGATTTCAAAAAAGTTTCACAACAGCAGTCTGTCAAGACATATCACTAGAGGAAATCTTGTTAACATAGGAAACTGCAAAATGAATTCAAAGAAACAAAATACCTGGTGTATGAGAAATTACTATCTTCCTGTGAAATACTGAAACTGGTGAAATATATAGGTAGCCTAGTTGCAACAATAATGCATCGTTAAATTTGTAATGATTTAGTAAAATTATTAAAGTAAAAGCCTAACATTAAAAACATGAGATTATATATTTAATGTCCCTATCTACCACTGGACCAGGGGCATGACAGACATTAAAATTCAATTAATTATCTTTTCTACCTGCTGTTTCTTGCTATGCTGTCATCAAAAAGACATACACAGCTCAGAGAATGCATATAACAAGATACCTAAGTACGATTTATTAGAAGGTTCCAAGTTATCAAACTCACACAGGTTCTACCATACAGCAGTGTTCCTGGCCAATAGATACAGCTTGAAATATAAGAATGCAAAGATTCATCCAAAAGATAATAACACTGATAGAAAAAATCCTGGATCTGGAAAGATAGTTCAGTAGGTAAGTCATTTGCTTTGCAAGTAGCCAACCTGCTTTTGATCCTCAGCATCAGATAGCCCATGGAACCCCGCCAGGAGGGCTAGCTGAGAGCAGAACAGAGCAGGAGAAAGCCTGAGCACAGCTGGGTGTACACCCACTACCACCACCAAATTCGGGCTCATTTACTTATTCCTTCAGTTTTCCACCTTTTCAGTGGATCACTTTAAACAGAGAAAATTTTGTTTTGAGAGGGAAATTCTCACATTTTCTATATATTTACTTAACTATTGACACCTGTCTCTTTTGAGACAGGCTTGTCTACACCCAGGGCTCTGCCCCATGGGTCCTGGATGGTTGATATTAGGACATAGAAAAAGACTGGGTCCCCTGGGATGAACCCAGAGCCACGGCAGAGCTGGCAAACTACCCATGGTGTATTCGATATGCCAAAAACAGTAACAATAATAGACCTCATTCCCAACGAATGGAGATGTTACTGGCACCCTCTTGAGCAAATTGAGGAACAACGGGAAGACAAGTGACAAGTGACCTATTGAAGAAGTTCCTATTACCACCATCAGATATGTGACCTTAATCTAGGGACTAAATACCCTTGAACCTTTTTATCTTTCTTAATTTCCTTAAAGAAGCGCTGGATTGGAAGGGGGTATAAGTGCTGTGGCAGATGTGGGACAAAAATAAAACTTAAATTATGGTTTAATCTAAAAATAGAGTATATGGGGAGCTTTTGGGACAATATCATCTATGCAGAGAGTCTGTTGACATTGATAGCATTAGCTATCAATTCCGGGAGAAAAAGCACAAACAGGACTGGTTACCTCTGACTGTCTTTTCTTTAGTCTCCATGATCTGGTATCCTCTCCTGCTTCTTCTCTTATTAATACAGTCTTTTACTCTCCTCCTCCATTTTAAAAATCCAACCCAAGAATGAATCACCACCGAGTAAGGAAAACTGCTCTAAGGAAAAGCTAAAATATACAAATGTGTCTATTGCAAGGTTTTGACAACAAATTTTCAGACTAGCTCTGTGCAATGGCCAGAATTAAGTTTCCTTTTATTCTTCTAGCAGTGAATCTCTATAGAGTCTGGCAGAGATGTTAAGCAGAACAGAACGAATTTTCTCCTTGTACCAGAGTGATAGCGTCAGCCCGAGCATCTCTCGGAATGCCCTGATGCACTCAGAATGGGCTCTGAGAGCTGACGGGAGGCAGGAACAATAGCCTGGCTGCAACCTGGAGTCACACCAGCCCTGCTGGGAAGGGAAGCCTGTCCGTTCATCAAACTGACAGCGAGGCAGCCAGGGAGCAGCTGAAGCATCCTTTGCCAAGGACAGGCATAATGCAGAAAAATATGTCATTGCTGCTAGTGAATGAATATATTTCTGGTTCAATTGTTAGACCGGAGGACTAGCCATCTAAAGTAATGGAGAGTAAAGAATGACCCAGAGTTATGGATCCTCCAAACAAAACTGAAAATAGGTTTCCCTGATGTGAGTTATTGAGTTGGAGTCAGACTTGCTCGCCTCATCTAGGCAACAGAATAGTGACTAGCATTTTACTAAGAACCCATTAAAATCTTTACCCTAATGATTGCTCTGGTACAATGTCCTTTTCTGTATTATGAGACATGTTTGTCTAGCTTTAGATTAGTACCATCTCCACCTTTTTGTTTGCTTGGTTTTGGGGCCACATTTGTGATGTGGCTTACTCAAGGCTTACTCCTAGTTCTGCACTCAGGGAGCTCCTGGTGGGGTGCAAGAGACCATATGGGATGGAACCAGTGCAGAGAACATGCAAGGTTAGCCCACTGTATTATCTCTCTGGCCCTGAAAAATCCTTTTTACATATATCAAACAACACAGACAAGAGCTATTTGCATCTAGAAAGATCCTATGAGAAAAGACTAAAGATGGTGGTATTACTGCCTTACAGGCAACAAGCAGATAATGTGTTTAAGCAGCTTGAGAAACAGCTACAAGATTTCTAGTTCCTGTTTCACTATCATTGCAAAAGCCATTTTGCTTGGGAAGCCAATTTTACCACTCAAGTAGTGAAGTGGAGTAGTGCCTGTTGATCCCTTGCATAGGTTGCACGGTCCTAAAATCACAGGACTAATTCATATCTCTACTGTACATTTACATTCACGTTTGCAATTATTTGACCGTCTCCAACCCAGATACAATTTGCTATGAAGCCAAGCTATATCCTTTTTTGTTCACTTACTATAATTCCAAATACACTAAACATCCTCAAAATAGATCTGTTGGGGCCGGAGCAATAGCACAGTGGGTAGGGCGTCTGCCTTGCATGCAGCCAACTCAGGTTTGATCCCCAGCATCCCATATGGTACCCT
This sequence comes from Cryptotis parvus, assembly GCA_021461705.1. NCBI lineage: Eukaryota > Metazoa > Chordata > Mammalia > Eulipotyphla > Soricidae > Cryptotis > Cryptotis parvus. The sequence goes on along the minus strand of JAJIBD010030491.1, from coordinate 101,404 downwards.
GAGCACTGCCAGGAGTAATTCCTGAGTGCAGAGTCAGGAGTAACCCCTGAGCATCTCCGGGTGTGACCCTCCCAAAAAAATAGATCCATTGGAAATCCTGTTTAGAAGACCCTCCAATATTATCAATATTACCTTTTCTCTATATCTCCACATAAAATATCTTCCATATTTAGCCAAAAAAATAAATATTTAGCTCAAAATGTTATTTTTGATTAAATGTTATATAATTGTCATGATGTGCTAAAAGGTATTGGGTGTTAGGCTCTAAACTCTAGTAGCCAAACACACTATAAACTTTGGCATAGTTCTTGACTCTGTCCTCCCTCACTTCTGTGTCAGCTCCAAGGGGGAACTTTCCATTTAGTATGTTCACTGATATGTCCTGTGCTTAGTAATTACAGGAACATCATTTCTTTGCCTGTGAAATGTTTCGGCATTTCTCATCTAGACACCTTTTCTCTCACACTTTTCTTTTTCCACCTCATTTCACTCCATTCCAGGTACATGAACCTTGTCACTCTTCCTCAAGCAGGTAGAAGGCTCCGTGGGCATGTGGCCTCCCCTCTCCGTTGCCTTTTCTCGGTCTCCCCCCCCCCTACGATTTCTACCTGGCCTCCTTCAGATCTTTGCTCAAAGAACACCGAGTGGGGTTGCCATTAACAAGTCTGTTTTAATTTGAACCACAAATCCTTGAATGACACACACACAGACACACCCAGAACTTTCCATCTCTTCTGCTTTAGCTCCATGCACTCATCTCCTGGACAAGGACATTTAATTCCTTGTTGCCTACCTCTTCTCCCTCCTCCTTAGATGCACTAGAATTCTAAGTTCCGTAGGGACAAACACAATTTTCCTGTTAGCTACTGACATATCCTTCATTATCTAGAAGACTGTTACAGATAGCACTCAATAAATGTTTGCTGAATAAATTAATTGTCCTAATAATTTTATATAAGGAACAACAGATTTTAGGAGGTTCTACTTTCATTAAGAAAGCCCATACATGATTATAATAAGATGCCTGAATTTCAGATAGGAAGCAGAATATGAAATAAAAATATATAACAAGAAACAGGTGGTTTGTGGGCCCCTGGGATGAACCCAGAGCCACAGTAGAGCATGACAAGCTACCCGTGGTGTATTCAATATGCCAAAAACAGTAACAATAATGGACCTCATTCCCAACGAATGGAGACGTTACTGGCGCCTGCTCGAGCAAATCAATGAACAACAGGAAGACAAGTGACAAGTGACAAATATTACAAGGCATACACCCCTGCTTTTTAACTAGTATACTGCTAGAGTTTAGGTCATTGATAAATTTTGGGTTGAAAAATCTCTGAACAGTGGCATTCTTTTCTTATCCTGCTTTATTCAAGCCAGCAACCAACAAGCACACACACACACACACACACACACACACACCCAGGTTTTATGTACAAGGTAGCCTTAGTTGTCCAGGGAAATAAGAGGAAATGAATTTTAACTGACTAAAAGAGTATTCATGACTTATTAGTTCAGTAATACATCAGAGAAAGACATCAGAGAAGTTGCCGACTCCACAGAGTAAGCAACAACCAACCTTAACCAAGTAGGCTTTGATATGAAAATTCACCAAGTAAATGCCTAGATTTAAAGCTATAGGGATCTCAGGTAGAGTCCCTGGGGGTGCTGTGAGTGGCCAGGCGCCTGGGGCTGTGGTGGAGCCCCAGGTCTCTGCAGAAGGTGGAACTACAACCCCCAGAAGTCTGAGCGGAACCGGGAAGTAAACCGTCATTTTGAACTCTCAAACCGGCCTGTCTGCATCTCAGGTAGTGTCCCTGGGGTGTGCGGCTGGCCGGGCAGGCGGCTGGGGCTGTGGTAGAGCCCCAGGTCTCGGCAGAAGGTGGAACTACAACCCCCAGAAGTCCGAGCGGAACCAGAAGTAAACCGTCATTTTGAACTCTCAACCCGGCCTGTGTGCATCTCAGGTAGAGTCCCTGGGGTGCGCGGCTGGCGGGCGGGCGCCTGGGCTGTGGTAGAGCCCCCAGGTCTCGGCAGAAGGTGGAACTACAACACCCAGAAGTCCGAGCGGAACCGGAAGTAAACCGTCATTTTGAACTCTAACACAGGCCTGTCTGCATCTCAGGTAGCGTCCCTGAGGTGTGCGGCTGGCGGGCGGGGCGGCCACTTATGCGGCCACTTATTAATACTAAAACTAGGAAATTCAACACCAAGGGAAGGTAATACCCTCAAGAAAAAAAGAAACAGTACACTAGAGGAATCTATCCCTGAACACCACAACACCATGGGAAAACAACGAAGATCCCAAGCTCGAATAACAGATGAAGGAATCGACCGTGAAGAATCAAAAAAGAATACAGATGTGCATGATGTCTCTGACAATGAAATTAGAGAAGAAATTGGTAGGATGTTTAAGGAGCTCAACGAAAAAATTGGAGCAGATGTCCAATAAAATACAGGAGAACATAAACGAAGCAGTTGAAAGGGCTGTCAATAAACTACGGGAGGAAATGAGAGCAGAAATGAGAACCATGCAAAGAGAAATATTGTCACTTAAAAACTCAGTAGATGAAATGAAAAACACAATCGGGGCTCTCAACAGTAGGATGACAGCAGCGGAAGAGAGAATCAGTGAGACTGAAGATGAGCTGCAAAAAGCACTCAGAGAACTATATAAGATGTAAAAAGATCGGAAACTGGATCAGCAACGGAACAGAGAACAATGGGATGAAGCCAGGCAGAAAAACATAAGAATCATCGGAGTCCCAGAGGGACAGGAAACTAACCCCAAGGAAATTAAAACAGTTAAAAACATCCTGGCTAAAAAGTTCCCCGAGTTAAAGGATGAAGGCATCCAGATCCAAGAAGCCCGACGCGCACCAGTAAGAAGAGACCCCAATAGAAAGACCCCAAGACACATCCTAGTCAAAGTAATGGATGCCATAGACAGAGACAGAATTCTTCAGGCAGCAAGATCAAAGAAGGAAATTGTATACAAAAGGAGCATCCATTCGACTTTCAGCAGACTTCTCAGAAGACACCCTCCAGGCCCGAAGGCAGTGGTGGGATATAGTAAAAAAACTTAATGAAATGAATGCCTCACCATGAATTCTTTATCCAGCTAAACACTCACTCAGATTTGAAGGACAGATATACAACTTCTTGGATAAACAATAGCTTAGGAACTTTGTAAAATCAAAACCAACCTTAAAAGAAGGACTGAATGATCTACTATAAGACAAGACATAACCCAAAAGAACAACCAACCTATACAGAAAGATGGCACAATATCCCATGACAATAATCTCTCTCAATGTCAACGGTCTAAATGCACCAGTTAAGAGACACAGAGTGGCACAATGGATCAAAAAATTGAATCTGACATTCTGCTGCCTACAAGAAACACACCTGAACAATCGGAGCAAAGACAGGCTCATTATAAAAGGCTGGAAAACAATCCTTCACTCAAACAACCCATCCAGAAAGGCTGGGGTAGCCATACTGGTATCTGACAACATAGACTTCAGGCTGAAGAAGGTCAGAAGGGACAGTGAAGGTCACTTCTTAATAGTCAAGGGATGCATATATCAGGAAGAAATCACACTATTAAACATATATGCACCCAACGAGGGGCCAGCAAAATACCTAAAACAACTATTAATAGACTTCAAAGAAGACTTTGACAGATACACAATTGTAGTTGGAGACTTCAACACTGCTCTATCAACCCTGGATAGATCAACAAGATTGAAACTTACCAAGGAAATACTGGCCCTAAAAGAAGAGATGGAAGAAAGAGGGCTGGTAGACATATACAGGACATTTCATCCCCCAAAAGCTGAATACACTTTCTTCTCCAGTGCACATGGAACATACTCCAAAATAGATCACATGCTGAGCCATAAATCATACCTCCAGAAAATCAAGAAGATAGAAATTGTGCCAACTATTTTTTCAGGCCATGATGCACTGAAAATAGAAGTTAATTGTACACAAAAACGGAGACCAATACCAAGTACCTGGAAACTAAACAGCTCACTGCTGAACAACCAGCAAGTCATAAAAGAAATCAAAGAGGAAATCCAAAGATTCTTTGAAACAAATGAGACTGAAGACACGAATTACCAGAACTTGTGGGATACAGCAAAAGCAGTGTTAAGAGGCAAGTTCATAGCTCTTCAGGCATTCATCAGAAAAGAAGAAAAAGGCCATCATAAACAGTCTGACTTCACAACTTAAGATCTTAGAGAGTGATCAAGAAAAGGAGCCCAACCCAAGCAGAAAGAAAGAAATAATAAAACTTAGAGCAGAAATCAATGAGATGGAATGTCAAAAAAACAATCCAGAAGATCAACGAAACCAAAAGCTGGTTCTTTGAAAAACTAAACAAGATGGACAAACCTCTTGCAAGACTTGTAAGAAAAGGAAAAGAGAGAACCCAAATAAATAGAATCAGAAATGAAAACGGGACATCACAACTGAAAACACAGAAATTCAAAAGATCATCAGAGATTACTATGAGAGCCTGTACGCCACGAAACAAGAGAACCTAGAAGAAATGGACAAATTCCTGAATTCCTATAGCTTCCCAAGTCTGCAACAAGAAGATTTGGAATACCTCAACAAACCTATCTCCATCGAGGAAATAGAATTGGTAATCAAAAGTCTCCCCAAACACAAAAGCCCAGGTCCAGATGGATTCACCAGTGAATTCTACAAAACCTTTAAAGAGGACCTACTCTCAATTTTTTTAGCTCTCCCGGGAAATTGAAGAACAGAAATACTCCCAAATAGCTTTTTCGAGGCACATATCACCCTGATACCCAAAGCAGACAAAGATGTCACAAAAAAGGAAAACTACAGACCAATCTCCCTGATGAATACAGATGCTAAGATCTTCAACAAAATACTAGCAAATAGAATCCAAAGAGTCATCAAAAAGATTGTACACCATCACCAAGTGGGATTCATCCCAGGAATGCAAGGATGGTTCAACATCCACAAGTCAATCAACATAATACATCATATCAACAAAAAGAAAAATAAAAACCATATGATCATATCAATAGATGCAGAGAAGGCATTTGAAAAGATTCAACACACGTTCATGATGAAAGCTCTCCGTAAAATGGGGATTGAAGGAACCTTCTTCAAGATAATCCAGGCCATCTACTACAAGCCCACAGCGAGCATCATTCTCAATGGGGAAAACTTAAAGCCTTCCCCCATAAGATCAGGGACAAGACAAGGCTGCCCGCTCTCAGCACTTCTATTCAATATAGTACTGAAAGTACTTGCCATAGCAATCAGGGAAGAAAAAAGACATTAAGGGCATCCAGATAGGAAGGGAAGAAGCCAAGTTATCACTATTTGCAGATGACATGATATTATACCTGGAAAACCCAAAACTCTCTACCAAGAGGCTCCTAGAAATAATACATTCTTATAGTAGAGTAGCAGGGTACAAAATCAATACCCAAAAGTCAATGGCCTTCCTATATTCAAACAGCGAAAGAGAAGAAAGGGACATTAAAGAAACTATCCCATTCACAATTGCACCGCAGAAAATCAAATACCTAGGAATCAGTCTGACAAAGAATGTAAAGGATCTCTACAAAGAAAACTACAAAATGTTACTTCAGGAAATAAAAGAAGACCTGAGGAAATGGAGACACATTCCCTGCTCATGGATCGGAAGGATTAACATTATCAAAATGGTAATACTCCCTAGAGCTTTATACAGATTCAATGCGGTCCCTATAAAAATACCCATGATGTTCTTCAAAAGAAATTGAACAAACACTCCTGAAATTTGTATGGAATAATAAAACCCCACGAATAGCTAAAGCAATCCTTGGGAAAAAGAATTTGGGAGGTATCACTTTCCCCAACCTCAAGCTCTACTACAGAGCAGTTGTAATTAAGACAGTGTGGTATTGGTATAGAGACAGACCTGTAGACCTATGGAATAGAACTGAGTATCCTGAAACGCACTCACAAATATACAACCACTTAATCTTCCATAAAGGAGCAAAAAAAATATTAAGTGGAGCAAAGAAAGCCTCTTCAACAAATGGTGCTGGGAAAACTGGGCAGCTACATGTAAAAAAATGAACTTAGACCTCCTTCTAACGCCATGCACAAAAGTCAGATCAAAATGTATTCTAGATCACGATATCAGACATGAATCTATAAGGTACATCGAAGAAAACATAGGAGAAATTCTCTACGACATCGAAACTAAAAGTATCTTTAAAGATGACACACCACTGATCAAGCAAATGAAAGCAATGATAAACAAATGGGATTATATAAAATTGAAAAGCTTCTGCACCTCAAAAGAAACGGTGACCAAGATACAAAGACAATCCACAGAGTGGGAAAGGATATTCACCCAATACCCATCTGACAAGGGGTTAATATCCAGGATATATCAGGCACTGGTAGCACTCCACAAGAAGAAAACAGCCAACCCCATCAAAAAATGGGGAGAAGAAATGAACAGAAGCTTCCAAAAAGAAGAAATTCGAATGGCCAAAAGGCATATGAAAAAGTGCTCTTCATCTTTAATCATCAGGGAGATGCAAATTAAAACAACAATGAGATACCATCTCACCCCACAGAGACTGGCACACATCCAAAACAGCAAGAACAACCGGTGCTGGCGTGGATGTGGGGATAAAGGGACTCTCATCCACTGCTGGTGGGAGTGCCGCCCTTTTGGAAAACAATATGGGCATTCCTCCAAAAGCTAGATATTGAGCTCCCATTTGATCCAGCAATAGCACTCCTGGGAATATACCCTAGAGACCGAAAAACACATAGCAGAAACACTATCTGTACTTCTGTATTCATCTCTGCGCTATTCACTATAGCTAGAATCTGGAAACAACCTAAATGCCCGAGAACAGAGGACTGGCTAAAGAAACTGTGGTTCATCTACACTATGGAATACTATGTGGCTGTCAGAAAAGATGAAATTATGAAATTTACCTGCAAATGGATGCACATGGAGACTATCATGCTGAGTGAAATTAGTCAGAAGGAAAAGGAACAGATATAGAATGACTGCATTCATTAATAGGATATAAATAGATACCAGTGTTTTACTAAATATGGGAAATGGTAATGGCAGATTAAAACTCACCACTGAATATACACAAAGAGACTTAAGTGATAAACTCTAAATATCTGCAGGGCTAGCCACAATGTGTAAAATAAGAGGGAGAGAGATGCAGAGACAGAGAGAGAGATAGAGAGAGAAAGAGAGGAAACTGGGGTACCTGCTATTAAAGCGGCCTGGGGGGTGGGAGGGGGAGGGGTACATTGATGGTGGAAATGGGGCACTGGTGGAGGGATGGGTTCTGGTATACTGTATTACCAAGAACCAATTATGAACACCTTTGTAATTGTATGTTTCACGGTGGTATAATAAAAAAAATTAAAAAAAATAAAAAAAATAAAGCTATAGGACTGTAAATGACCCTTTGTATGGAGAAATTTCAAAGTAATATCACAGTATCTTTCTCCTCCTCTCTCCTGCCAGATGGGAGACAGTGGCAAGAAATTGTTATCTCTATGGGCTCAGTATCCAAGAGACAAATTTCTCCTCTACCCAGAGACTCCTACACAGAAGTTGGAAGTGGGTAAGTAGCTGCCTGCCCTTTTCCTGACTGTAGAAGCCATATCACTCCAGAACAGAGGAGAGTTTCACAGTCATGCTCTCAGAGCACAGCATTTTTGAAGGAAAAAAGAAAACTATTCTAAAACTTCTACATCCCACCTTGAGATGTCTGTTATGCCAGGCCAGTATCTCTCTCCTCAGATAGGAGCTTCTCTGCATGCTGGGCTCTTAGCTGGCTTCCATAGCAAAACATTCATTCCAGCCCGAGGTGGGCAAGCACAGTCTGTGTTCATGCATAGAGAGATACACACACAAACAAAATTCAAATAAAATCAGTACCAAAAATCGGGTGCATACATTTCCTTTGTCTTGTTACCTCATAAACAGAAGAGGAAAACAGTGTTTTCCACCAACTCAACACCCTTATAACATCTGTAGATGTCTGGATCCTATTTTCATGCTTTCATGTCCCCCACATGAATGATAAACACGCAGTCGCCATATCTGGATCAGGTACTGTGCACCAGGTTCTGGCCTGGAAGACTTTTTTCTTTGAACGTCACAACAACCGTATGACACAAGTATTATTAACCAATTTTATAGAGGAAAGGATGGAAGTTCAGGAAGTTTACTCAGAAAGTCACTTGGCCAGTTAGACAGTCTGGGTGTGACTGGATCAGCCTTCAACCCAAACCAGTCCTTTTCTAAGGCTCTGTTGTTCTCACTGCAGCCCTCGTCTGTCTGGGAAACAAATCCCCAGCTTCCTTCCTCCTCCAAAGCTGGTATTTAAAATGTACTTATGAAGACTGCTAACAATGTCCCAATTATAGCCACACTTTTTACTGGTTAGATAAAGTACACCTTTACTGTTTAAGTAGCAAATGTGATTGCCATTTAAAGCAATTTATGAGGACCTGATTTTTTAGAGAGGCACTTGACAACCGACCTGAGCAAAGCCAGTTGGGCAGGGGACGGAGAGTCTCTGCTGCCAGTTCAAGAACGTAGCCTCTTGTGGAGAAGTTAGCACAGCAGGGACTAATCTTGTTGGTTGCCTTATAGAACACCTCCTCAGGCTGAGCTGGTTTGTAGTTGGTTAGGGCAAGAGACCACAAAGTGACTCCTTTTAGATGAACACACAGCTCTGAGGCCATTGTGCCGTGTTCTTCCTCAGAGAGGAGCAGGTGAATCAGCAGGGCTGGGCCCAGAGAGAGGCACAGCACCTCTGAGGAAGAAGTGTCCCGCCTGCCTGTCACTCACCTGCCTTCCTCTTCCCTGCCCAAGGAAGACTCTTTTGGTCAGGACCTTCAGCAACTAACTCAAAAGACTTAAAGAGATTCTGGAACTCCGGCTCTTTCTGAAACCTTCCCAGAAGGTGCCGAAAGGCCCAGTCAAGTCACTGGCATCCAAGCCCACAAAACAACAGGGAAAAGACTTCCACAGGGCTCCCAGCTCTGAGTCCCTCCTGCATTCCATTAGGAAGAAAGAAACTCATTGACTGCTTCCAAGGAAAATGAAATGCATAATTTCAACTACAAACAGAGATTTCTAAATGAGCAAAATAAGGGGGCTTCTCCTATTTCCCCTATCGACACAGTATACATTATGGTCTTATTCTAATGGCTAGCAACCTGATATCTAGCCATTTCTTATGATGCTATGAACCCTAAGCTGAAGAGAATATTTGGCAACTCTGTTCAAGGTCAGCTCTTCCACACCATAAGTTTTAAAAAATACGATTTCTTTATAATTTTTCTGCTGTTTCGGTCTGGCAATACACTATTCAACCATTCAAAATGGTTGAACCATTTTGAACCATTTTATATCTACCATTCAAATACACATATGTATTTTATGTATATCTGTGTATATACTATCCAAATGTATATGTACATATAGCTCTCTCAAGCTCCCAGCAGCAAGAGGGTCAGAAGTGCCACTATCATATTCTTTTTACACACACACACACATGAAAACATATAGATCTGGTAAGCTGAATGTGGTCCAACATATGGTATCAATAATCTCTCTTGATGAATTTATAAAATTATAAACTATAAATCATTATCATGATAAATTGATGAATTTATAAAATTATGCCATATGCTTTATATATCCTAGATTGTTATATATCAATCTAGGATATTACATATCCTAGATTGTTATATCAATCTATATATTATATATCCTAAATTGATATAACATTGGTGCTTGCAGAATCCTCCTGGTAGGAGCAAGGATATGTAGAGGTGCTGGAAACCAGGTCCTCAGCCCTTTACTCCATCTCCCCAGCCTAGAACACTTAATAGGAGACCCGTAAAAGGAAATTTTAATGACAGTTACTCTGTGGAATAGGAGATGTGATCGCAAATTAGTTGGGAGAATAGCATTAAAGCTAATAAACATACTACACTAAACTTCAGTATCATTTATGTGTTTTTTCTTATTGATTGGTCACTTTCTTCTCCAATTGCAATATTTTGTTAACTATGGCCTCCTTGCCAATTTTTTAGAACACTGTTTATAACTTCTTTTAACTTGCTGAATTTAATCGAGGAAATTTTAGCCTGCATAAAGGCTAAGATAGAAGAAAAATATCTCTATTGTTACACTTAACTAACACGGTGCTTCTGGAACCCATTTTATTACCACACAGTACTTAGAGCTGTGGAGAACTGAAAGTATTCCTCTCCTCAAAGAGAAAATGCGTCACAAAGAACCCAAGCAGTAATTGATAAAACAAATAGACCTCAAAAAGACCTCTTGCTCTCTATGTGAGTATAAAAAACACTCACATATAGATTAAAAAGAACAGCAAATTTAGTCAGAAATGTAAACTCTGAGAGAATATTTTAAAATGTACATCTGATACTTTATTTTAAAAACCATGGGCCTAATCCTAAGAATAACAAAAATGTTCCTTCCTTTATGTAGATATTTTCCATTTCATTATAAATAATTCATGCACCTTAGACCCATGTGGACCAAAATTTAACTTTTTTTGCTAAAACAGGCAGTATTCCCAAAGTAAGTTGTTTGGCTTTGTGAAAACTTCTGGATGATTTCATCTATGACACCTGCATGCTGCTCCTAGCCACGTGACAGCGTAGCATTGCCAGTGAAGATGTTTGTGAAAGTAATCACAACAGAGGCTCCAAGCTCTGTCCTGCATAACCCACTTTTTGCTGGGTTACTAGTCTGAAGAGAATAGACAATGCCATAATTCTAAAAAGAATTCATTGAATCTCCAGGTTCTAAGAGACCTTAAATTTTATCAGTTCAAAGTAACCTGCAAACATCCTTGAAAAATATTTCAATGCAAAATAAATTTATGATCTTACTCCAGAACAATAAAATTATTTCCTCTTCCCTATATTCCAAGTTACCACCTAGTATTGAATTTTTTTTCTTTCATTTAAGCCACAAAATTATTATTTTACATTCAAAGTTCATTGAGGTTTACCAATGGCTTACCAATTTATCTAATAAAAATTTTTTTTTTGGAAAGTAGAAAAGGTCATTGGAAAGTAGAAGAGAGAAGAAAGTTACTCCTCATGTGGGATGGAACTAGTATAGGACCAAGTTATACCTCATAATTTCTTACATTTACTCTTTATTCTAGACTTAATACTAATCTTGCTGAACATTATTATTTAGTAATTTAGTAACCTATGATTGTCTAATTCTTTAATAAACCTTTGTATTTCTTTACCTTCATGTGACATGGTTTGATATCTGAGATTCTGGGAAGTCCATTCCATTCCACCATCAATCTCTTATTACTAATGGGCCTCTCTGTCAATCTATGTTGTGCCTCTGAATACGTGAAACAACATTACCACCCGCTCTGTGAGGATTCCAAGCCCCTTTCTCCTCTTAGTAAATTCTGGGTCCATTAAGGATTCAAGTTATGACCGGCTTTAGTTTAGGCTCCTATTTGCTTCCCTGACTTCGAGTTCCTTTTTACACTCAGGGATTTCATATTCTAGGGCTGGAGCAATAATTTAGTGGGTAGGAATTTTCCTTACATGTAGACAACCTGGGTTCAATCCCAGCACCCCATGTAATTTTTAGGAGTACACCAGGCATATCCCTATATGCAGAACCAGGAATCAGCCCTTAAGCATTGCTGAGTGTGACTGAAAAAAAAAAAAAAAAAAAAATTTAAAAAAAAAGGATTTTGTGTTCAGATTTGAAATTTTGTTAAGCTATATAAATTTATTTGTATGAAGTTTAATCTTTGTTTTCTTTATTTTGTCATTTTTAATGATAATTGAGGAAACATGGTTATAATATTGTTAAAGTTTATGGTACTGATGTTCAAAGTTTCTGCACCCAACTCCACCAAAGTCCCCAAACCCTACACGACAGTCCCTAGGGAATATTTTCATGCACTTCTTTTAGTAGCTAACTTACTATATGTATAAGCCTGCACATAATGGATACAAAAGATGCTTTTTTTAGCACAAATGGCACTGTGAGAAAATCTTACTACATAAAGACTACACGGAAAATTTCAAGAAATACCAAAGAATCTCTAACACATGTACATCATACGATAAACTAGAACTTAAGCAGGAAACCATATGGTGGTATTTAAAAATAATCTATCAAGGGCCAACAATGTGGTTCAATGGTACAGCACACACATTGCATGTGTGGACAATCTGGGTTTGATTCCTATCACCACAGAAAAGTTATAGTAATCTATCAACAACCAAAGTGCATGTTCCAAAAATCAGGAATTCTTATAAATCAGTTTTGACCTGAAGTGAATTTACTTAAAGGCAGAATAAGAGGGACAGAGTATAGTACAGTAGGTAGGACACTTGCCTTGCACATGGCTGACCTGGGTTCCATCACTGGCTCTCAGTATGTTCCCCCATGCCTTGACAGGAGTAAGCCCTGAGCATCACCAGGTGTGGCCCAAAACAACAACAATAAAAGAACAAAAAATTACTAAAAAGAAATGAGCTAAATATTTCATTAAGAATTAGAGATTAAAGAGAGAAAAACTAAAAAGTAGAAGAAAGCATATAAGATAGATAAGAGAGTAATGAACTTGAAAGTGATGCAATCAATAAAGATAATAGATAATCAAAATATTCCATCCAGATGTTATCTGAGCCTATTGAGGTTATTATTTCACAATACCTAGAAATGTAAATCACCTTGCTGTAAACTTCTACTGTGATGTATATTAATTATTTCTGAATAAGATTATAAGAATGTTCCACCTGGCCCCTAATGATACCCTCACTGTCAGTGATGAAGGAGTCTGTCTTCCTTAGCTTCCTATGATGTAGAGGGACCCACCAGGCCTGTGAACCATGTATGAATTTTAACTTGTATGAGAGTACATTAAAAATAATATGGAACAGGAGGAGTCAATTTGAGCATCTATTCAAGCCAATATATTTAAAATATTCTATCAGCCCATAAACAATATTAGCAAAATCTTTATAGTAAATCTTGGAATCAGGCATACAAGAAATTCAACGCACTCTAATTCCACCTTGCCACATTTCAGTTACTTAATACCCTAGTGTTACTCTCCAGCATCAGATTCCACTAAACAAACTTGACAAAATGGTGTGTCATGAATAATTTGAGAATTCTTAGGTCTTTGAAGGCATTACTCTATAAATTTTATACTTTGGCTCTTGAAAGAGGATAAATATCTGCATAAGCATGCTGTTTCTTCTACATCCTACATACTCACAAAGCTCTGGTTGCCTCTCTGTCAATTTCTGAGAAAAATCATTTTGACCAGGTGGGCTGGCATCCAGTTATTAGCCAAAGTTCTGATAGTTACACAGTCGGTGGCATATTAAAGAATCACCTTACGCGCCCTTACTTTCCATATTAGGTTTGCACAACAGAAATTCTCTGCAGGCATCTATTTTCCTTGAGAGTTTCTTATTGAAATAATGGAATGGCCCAGATCTACCTAAAGAAAAATTGCTTTATTAAGCAGATTGTGAAGTTCACAGTTTCAAACATCAGGTCAGACCAGGATCCAGTGTCAGCCATGGTTCCACTGTGCTTTTTCTCCAGGCTCTACTACTGAGTCATAATATAAATGACATGCCTTCACATTGCACTAACTTTATCTGTGAGATCTGTTCACTTCAGCAGAGGAAAAATGATCTCAGTAATTCTTAAAGGAGAATACTAATTTTCCTGCATTTTCTAAATTTGGTAGTTCAAGTTAATTGTCAGCAATGTTGCAGATACCTATAACAATCTCACAAGGTAATTACCTTTGAGGTCTTAAACTGATATCACAAAGCCACATACCTTGCAACTCTTGTCATTTTCAGACATTAGTTGAAATTCACAAGAGAAAACAGTCTCGTGAAGACTGACTATATGTGGATGGCTAATGTCCAGCTGCCTAGATCTGAATTCCAGCTTTATTGCTAACAAGCTGTGTTTGAGCCTCATTTCTCTTAGTTTCAAACTGAGAATTTAATAAAAATACTTAATAAAAATATTCATTAAAGTTTCAAAGATGATTACACAAAAGTTACATAAAGTCCCTAACATTCAGATACATTTCATATAGCAACATATAGCAACATATAGCAATATTCGACGCGTTTCATAAACATTGGCTAGGTCACCCGTAGATGTCACACAATAAAGCATTGTGTGCTTTATTGTAGATGCCACACAATTTGGGGGTGCTGACAAAGCACTATCTCAACAGCACTTCTAAAACGCTACTGATAATCTTTCCTTCACCCCAGCCCTCGCCCCCACCTCAAATTCTAGTTGACCTACTTCACTAAAACTTTTTCTCAGAAAAGTTTTCTAGATGCAATGACATCTACTTCTTTGCAGATATTTATTATGCAACTGCTAACATTTTGGTTTGGAAATTTCTCCATTTAGATCCTGTTGTCAAAAATCAAACCAGATTAAAGCTCTTCCTGAACACCATTTTGCATCGGCTGGTGGAGTGACCCAGTTCTGATTATCACCTTCTCTAATCTTGTCATTCAGAGAGGAATTATGAAGCCAAAAAATGTTGCTCCTTTTTGTTTTCCTGACTACATGATATTTTTAAAGAACATTTTTACTCAGAATAAGGGATATCTAAGTCTGTGCTGAGTAAATAGAGTGGCAGGTTTATGTAAGCAAGCCCTCCCTCTCCCACCCCCCCCCGACCCTCCTCCCCCCGGCAGTTTCATCCCCAGTCATTTCCTCCCAATCCCCTTAGAGCCGAAGTTCAGCACCAGACATCACATTGTTGGGCAGAATGTTCCTTTCCATCTAGGACATTTAAGATTCTATACCTCTTTCTTTGAAATCTGCCTTTGTTGATGCTTTAAATTTTATGCTCATGCTATCCATCTACTCTCAGTAGTAATACAATACTATGACTATATTGTACTGAAATTATTTATGACAGATTATGAACTTTCAGGAAATTGATAGCTACAGAAGACTTTGTAGGACATCAAGAATTTAAGAAATACAGGGGCCAGAGCGATAGTCCAGCGGGTAGGGCATTTGCCTTGCACGTGGCTGGCCCATGCCAGCCCGGGTTCGATCCCTGGCATACCATATGGTCCCCGAGCACCACCAGGAGTAATTCATGAGTGCAAAGCCAGGAGAAACCCCTGAGCATCGTCGGGTGTGACCCAAACACACACACACACACACACACACACAAACAAACGAATTTAAGAAATACAATGGGACACCCAGGTCATAATCCAGAGACTCATATAAAGATCTCAAAAGAGACCAAGTGGCAGAAATGCTTCTGGTTCCCAAGTGAGGCCAAGTGTACTTGGGCATCCCAAAGAGGAAGGGTGAGGTCCCATCCTGTCCCAACAGAGCCCCAGTAGTCAAAAACCTCCACACTCCAAAATCACTGCCATGTTCAAGGCCAGACTCCGCAGTTTAGATGAACCCCACCCAGAAATTAATTCGTTTAAATTTTAAGATATACAGGTTTTGCGATTGAAATCTCCAGCTGTCATGAAGTCAGGTTGGAATTCTTGAAGCATGTGGCCACAAATGTGGCCATGCAACATCTCAATCTACAATACTGATAAACCAAGTAGAATGCCACACTTAATGGCATGTATACTGGAAGGCAACCAATGACAAAACATAAACAGACACTGCCTGTCCTCTAGCAACATATTAGTAATTTCTTATACAGGGCTTAATAGTTCTATGGTGAGACTGAACAATCTAAGAAAACATTTCTTGATTGTTTGTAGCAAATTACCTATAGTAAGCAATCTGCTATAGGAGTAGGCTTAAGGGGTGGTTGGGAAAATTGGAAATTATGGTGGTATGAAGCTGAAATAGTGGTGGGATTGGGGCTGAATATTGAATGTCTGTAACAAATTAATAAGAACAAATTTATTTTGAAAAATTGAGTAGAAGGGGCCAGAATGATAGTACAGTGGGTAGGGCATTTTCCTGGTCCTACCAGGGCATTTGCCTGGATGACCAGGTTCGATTCCCAGCATTCCATATGGTCCCCTGAGTACCACCAGTAATAATTCATGAGTGCAGAGCCAGAATTAACCTCTGACCATGGCTATTTATGTCATATTTGATATGCCAAAAACAGTAACAATTATAGACCTCATTCCCATGACCTGAACAAATTTTGGGGCTCTTTATGTTCCTGGAGCAAGCAGATGACCTTGGGCTGCACTAGCACAAAACAGGGACATATGGAGATGTTACTGGTGCCCACTCCAGCAAATCAATGAACAACGAGAAGATAAATCATACAAGTGATCCATTTACTGAAGTTTTAGTATTCTGGAACTAAAAATTGTAATTTCAAACACATAACAGTTTACTAAGAATGTAGCAAAAAGATAAATAAGATTTTGCTGCGTTTCAAAACAAATTGCCTTAATATGAGAATATTTTTTAAATACCAATGGCTAACAAAGTGATTAATATATTACAGGCCCTATTCTATTTCGTTTCATATCAATAATTTGATTTATCTTTACAATAACCTTGTGAGGGAGATACTATTATTCTTACTTTATAGATGGGAAAAGTGAGACATATAGAGACTACGATTTTGCTTAGTTCTCATACTTGCCAAGTGGTGAAATTGTGATGTGAAAATAGATCTCATTCAGAGTCTGAGCTTTTAATCACAATGCATGCTCTGCTTCTCAAAAAAAAAAAAAAACATTAGTAGCAAACTAAAAAAGAAAACTGCATTTAATAGAAAATTTGTCACATTTTAGCAAATTCCTAAAACAAAAATATTTAAATAATTTAATCTTAATTTAAACATGTCTCAGACCATATGTCTTCTGAACCATCAGGGACAAAGTCAAGCACATCGAGCAATTATGAAAATTAACCGAAAGGTCACAGTTGCTCCTGTCATGACTATGGGCCACTTTGCTACCCTATTCATGAACTGGGAAATAGCAATCTTTCTTCCACATTCTCAAGGTGTGAAAAGGTAGTGAAGAGGTATTAGATTTTAGATGATGTTTACTTTTTTTTAAACGTAAAAGGAAATCATTACCCAGGTCCAGCCACAAATATGTGCTATAAAACAATTTATCTACCAAGAGTTCATGGACAGCTGGATTGGAAAAAAAAAACATAATAGTTATCATTCAAGTAGAAATGCCTCCATAGACAGACCATTTAATTAATAGAGAGGCCAGTATTGAAAGTGAGCTATTTGAAGAAAGGCAGAGAGGGGGTTGAGATAAAGCCTTAGGTGACTTAAAATTCTGATCACTGGCTTAAAAAAAAAAATATATATATATATATATATATTTATATACATACATATATGTGTACATATACACACACACTCACTACATGGGATATATCTCTAGGTAATAAATTCCTTAAACATCAAAAGATACAGTGGTAGAAAGACTTTTCCATGTCTTTCCCTTGTCAATACGACGAGCCTGTATCTGTGAGCACTAAGCTAGTTTGGCTTCTGTGGCAACAGAAATTCCTTCAGAGGCATAAAGAACCCACTCCCTTGAATTCAAACTCTGAAAAGATGAGAGCTAGCTCAAATCACTTCATGAAGCAGATTTGAAAACCCTTGAAATTTGTAGCCCTGCCAAGATTATAAATAGAAGCGATACAGCAGCAGTGAATTGATCATTCTGGTAAATGTGCTCATCCCGTTTGGGATGGTTGGATGAAGCCCTAGGCAGCTGGGCCCCAGGGGCTGCTGTTGCTGCTGCTGCAACGGCTGCAAAAATGTCTTTCCATTTTCTATTTCTTTAGTGAGAAAAGTCAGAAGAGATTTTCCATTAAAACAAACAAACAAACAAAAGCCTTAGAATTCCACCGCCAAAGCTGTCTTCAGGAGAAGCTTGGGAAATGATTTCAGTGTGAAATGGATTCACAACCACAGTTTTTTTTAACAATATGCCAGAACCAGAATTCGTCTCCCTGTTTGGAACCACACTTGGGCTGTGGTGGACGGCTGAGACATGTTCCAATTCTGCACATGGTTCTTGCCAATATCACCCTTCATTTCGCAGGGGTGGAGGGGAATTAGGTCTTCTCTGACCTTGGTACTTCCTGGCAACCATCTGCACAAAAATGACAACTTTTCTTCAATGCTTTATTTTTCTATTTCTCCTCTCAACCTTCATCATTCTCTCTTTTCTCTAAAATCACCAAGTTTCTTAGATTAAGAATTCAATAAATCTGGTACTATACTAGATATTTGGAGAAGAGAATGCACCATTAAAAATATCTTCATAATAATCCTATCAGCAACTGTACTGACAACAACAATTGACAAAAGTGCCAAAAGTTATATTATAAAAAAACAAGAAAACAAAAATAACCTCCTCTCATAAAGGCAGAGCAGTTGGGGGAGGCAAAGGAAGGGAAGCAGTGATGGGAGGAAGGGGATAGTGAATGGATGGTATGGAAACATCGTATGCCTAAAACCCAGTCATGAATGACCTTATAGTTTATGGTGATTAAATAAAATAAAACTTTCAAATCTCTATCTTCATAGTAAGAAGCTAGGGCAGGAAGTAGAAAGGCGAGAGAAACTGCATGACCCAGTTCTGTCTCCTTCACATTTTTGGAGTCCTTTTCCTCTCATTTTCTCCATCACTCCTATAGTCACCTCTGGACGTGATCTCATTATGAGCAAAAAAGCTTTTCCCCATAGCCCAACTGAAATACTTTCAACCAATATATTCAAGATCCCAACAATTAATACAAGGAATGAAAACATTTGAGAATACAGTGATCAAACAATCCAGACTATAAAGAAGTTTGCTTTTTCCCCTTCATATCTTTTTCTGCATGAGAACCTGCATTTCACATAGCTGCTTTCACAAAGCCCTGCAGATGAAACAGAGAATTCTGTAACTTTTCTTGTACTTAGAGGAGAGACTTTCCTCCAGGCGCTGCCTACTGACAAACACACCCCAGAGGCTTTGCTATAGAACCCTGAGGGAAGTCTTTGAGCACAAATTGAAAACCATCTTAAGTAAAGATCTCCCTATTTTCCCCTCCAATTCCCCCTCATACACATTCATTTTCAACACCCCAGCTCTTTCCATGCCAAGACAGCTTTCTACTGTCCAGACAAAGTCTCCTGCACCATCAATGCTAGCCTAATCCACATGTTCCTTCTCAAGGGATACACATCCGACTGCACCTTACTCAATAGCAGTCCTTCATGTAGGTGTGACCTACCCCAAATAGAAGCCAACAGTATAACAACACCATACCATCAGAAAATAATAATGTTAGTAATTATATCCTAGTAAAGTGGTAGAAAACAGTTTCCTCAATTGAGGTGGTCTCTCTCATCTCATCTAGAGATGGGATTCTAATTCTAATTCTAAATTAGAATTAGAATTCTAGAATTCTAATTCTAAAGATTAGAATGTTTTAGAGAAGACCCACCCACTAAAATCATCTATCTTGGAAGAGAATATAAAGAAAGGGAGTATCAAAGAGGCATTTATGCTGAAAGTTAATAAACTACCCTCTGAGAGGATGTAGGTGGAGTTTCTCAAATAATTGTTAACAACCCAGAGCTACTGTGTGACATGACCTCTGTGTGATATTTTCCCAAAGCATTTAGGGAAAGATTCCAGAAAGTCTAGTAGTTTACACTTCAGTATATTGCCATAATGATTTTTAGCATCGTTCCCTTCTTGCTTGGACCTCTCCTGACCTTCCATTCTAGCTACTATAAACTACCTGAGAAAGAGTATATGATTGTAATAAGTAGAGAAGGAAGACTCCACCTATCTTTTAATATTCAGAAACCTAGATGAAGTATTTGAGAAAGTGGGATGACTCCTGGTTATCCTTGGTTGCATCTCCCTTTACCATTCTTCCATCTGCTGAAAACTAGGAAAACACTTTCCCAGGTTAATCGAAATAGACAGGCAGAAAGTGATGTAAGAGAAATGTCCTAGAAGAGACCAAATAAAACTTATGGGCCAAATGAAACCTAAGAACAAAAACAGAGCCAAGCCAGAAACTGTTTGGTCAAGAGAAAATGACCTGTGTTTTCTGACACCTGTTGGCCTGATCAAGGAATTAAATTATCAGCAGATGGATTAGTAGGTAAAAAGAACAAAAGTAGCCTATTTATGAAGAAATATAGATATATGTACACCATGCATTTGAGCAAAGTGAGTCCAAGATTTAGGATAGCAACCTGTGAGGTTCCAAGGATGAGAGAGGGAGAACCCACATGATAGACTGACTGCTAGAAACTGCAGTTAGATGTTTGCCTTGCCGTGTAGACAGGGACTCTCTGGTAGATTATTTTGGACAAAAATCTAAATTCTGGTTCAAATACTAATATTTATTCTGTGTAATTAGGGGGATGGTAAAGGTTACTTCTCACACAGAAATGCTTTTACTGAACTCAGTTCAAAAATAACCCACAGGTTAAAATGGCATGTCTTGGAAGGGTCTATTCTGAACAGCCTGGTGAAGCCTGACTGTCAGCAGCTGACCAGGTCTGAAAAAGAAATAGATACTGCCTGTCCAGTTCGCTTCCACAGTCCTCAGTACGCTGATCACTGACTCAGTCGAGTTCTAATCTCCTTCCTCCAAATACACATAGACAGCTGCATAATACAGTGGTTTGCCAACTGAAATGTGTTCAAAAATCTGCTGAAGACTTGTTACACAAATTGTTGTTCTCTACTCTTAGAGATCCTAATTCAGAGGGTCTTGCAAAATTGGCATTTCTTGCACCTTCAGAACACTGCCAATGCTGCAGTTTCAGGAATCAAGCTGAGAGTCACTACTCTCATGAACTCCAAGACTGTCATCATCACAGAGAGGGAAAATGAGATTTTAAGCATGTGTCCCTTGGTGACACGGATATGTGATCATTTCTGGACAGGGATGGGGCTCGGCAACAGGACAGGCTGTTGCCCTGCATGTGTGGGCCCTGGGTTCTATTCTCAGCACCCAAGGGAAAAAGAGGAGAGAGTGAGAAAGACAAAGAGAGAGAGGAGAGGAGAGAGAGAGAGAAGAGAGAGAAATTACACATTTCAATTTATTGAGAGGAGATTAAACAGAACCAGCTTGAAATATTTGTCCTCTGAGTTCTGCATTGGTGCAGACTCTAAGACAAGCTTCAGAACAATGTTTTATCCCTGGGTACCCACAACTACCAACTGACCTACCTACCTTCCCAACTACCTACCTTCCCAACTGACTGTCTTTGGTTACTTCCAGGTTTTTTTTTAACATTTGATAGCAGAATTTCTCAGAATAGGTCACTCTGGAGGAAGATACAGGTCACTTTTGTTCCAAATGGGAATTCCTTATCCAAATGACATATATGTTCTCATTTTAATAACAGTATAGCATTTAGTCGAAGGTAAGTAACTGAGCTCTAGGACTCCCCTTCAAGGCTTTCTTAAATGGATAGTGAATACAATTCAAATCAAGGGCTTAGTGTCTATCCCATTGAAACTATGAACCGAAGTAAAGGGCAAGAGCTGGTTAAATTCAGAAGATTTGGTCGAAAGATTTACCTTGTGAGTTGTATGACCTTAACCTATATTTTATAATCTGTCTACAGGCATATTTACATTGAATAAAGAAAGACTATAACATTACCTCAAGTTCTGATGAAAAGTAAAATGCTGCTAAAGCATTTATTTGGTGAGGGGGTTGGTTCAGGCACATAAATATTATGGGTAACAGCACTTAATATAATGCCTTGCACCTAAGTCCTCAAAACCTTTTTCTGGTTAGAAATTGTCACCCAATTCTGGCAGTTTTAAAAGTGGATCTCTGTACAAATCCCCATCCCCCACCGTCTCTATGCGCATGCCTTAACAATGACCAGACCAAGAAAATGTCTCCGGGTTACACTGCCTGGGGCCTGAGCACATGTCCTCCTAAACCCACTGCTTCAGACCTGCTAATGAAATGCAAAGAATGTCAGACTGCAGGCTTCTGCTGCGGAGAGGAAGTTAGGAGAGGCCAACTCCCAGAGATGGGGCCCAGTAGGCATTCAAAACTTCCAGAGTTCTTAGCTCCTGCTTATCTTGGGTTGAGGCTTTGTGAGGCTTTGTGGGGGCGTGGGGAGCTAAGCAGTCTTGTGAAAGCCCACTTCTCAGTAAACCGGATAGAACTTCCTGGTAACCAGTGCTATGAGAATAACCTTTCAACTATTTCCATTTCTGGTCCTTGCTGGAAACAGGAAACGCAGGGGCACAGCTTTAAACAAAAAACAAAGGGACCAAAAAGATAAAACCAAATTGTCCCAGGGTTCAGAAGAGGTTTATACTGAGTGTTAGAAGGTTCAGATTTAAGGAATCCTCCCCCAGTTTCTGTCATTCCAGAAATTCTTTGAGGGAAGTAGGGGGTGGTGGTGGTGGGAGTGAGCGGTTGGACTAAGTTGCGCGGCACTGCCATCTGCAGGGCGATGGGAACACTGTCAGAGTCAGTCAGATGAATCATCTTCCGAAACACTTCATTTAAATATAATCAGATGGTTCAAAACTTGACGGCATCCAGACTGGAACAGATTTTTCTACGGTTTCCAATGTTGAAAAGTCAGTAGACACAGCTTTTTTTGTGGTGTATGCACATTCAAAAAAAAAAAATTTGCTGATTGAAAAGCCATTTACAATAAATAGGAAAGTTTAAATAGCTCCTACTGCACTGCCAAATGATGGAGTAACAGACACAAACATATTGTTCTGAAAAAAAAATCCTTAAAAAAGAAAAGTATGAATCAAACGATTTAGAAGTGCTGTTTGAACAGATGGTGTGATTAACAACTTGCATGTTAGCCATCTCAGGAGCTTGCAGAGAAGTAAACAAATGCAGGAAGGGGGGGATCACTTTATTCCCCCAAAGAGTGTTTAGTTCATTTCATTAGGAGAAATTGGAAGCCTGCACTTAGAAAGTGGCATATCTCTAGGGGTTATTTGGAATGAGGAGTGAAGGCGAAAAGCCACGTGAAGACAAGACTGAGGTCCACAGGCAGAACCCACAGGAGAGGGGGACCGTCTAGGCCATCCTTACCATGACAACGGCTGGAGAGCGGTGTATGCTTCCCGCCGGGAACCCGGAGCACAGGGACAGTTGTTCTTCCTAGCTCTAGCACACCCTGTGGCTGGCATGGTGAGCAGCCTTGCTTTTTCCAGACCTTTCCTGTTTGGAAAATGAGAGTAGGCCCCAATGAGCTGTACAGCTGTGGCTCTACAACTTGAAGGTGCACCTGAGTGTATCATTAAAATGCAGGTTCTAATGCAGAAACCTGAGAAGGGCCTGAGAGTCTGACACTCCAGACCCCCGGGGATGCTAGTCTGACACTCCAGACCCCAGGGGATGCTAGTCTGACACTCCAGACCCCCAGGGGATGCTAGTCTGACACTCCAGACCCCCCAGGGGATGCTAGTCTGACACTCCAGACCCCCAGGGGATGCTAGTCTGACACTCCAGACCCCCAGAGGATGCTAGTCTGACACTCCAGACCCCCAGAGGATGCTAGTCTGACACTCCAGACCCCCGGGGATGCTAGTCTGACAGTCCAGACCCCCAGGGAATGCTAGTCTGACACTCCAGACCCCCAGGGAATGCTAGTCTGACACTCCAGACCCCCAGGGGATGCTAGTGCTACAGAGCTGCAGACCCTGTGATATCTGCCAGTGCGGATCATCTCTTCAGAGGCAAGATGTGGCCCAGAGCAAGGTAAAGGTCAATAGACTTTCATTCAGGTGAATGATGCAGAAATGTGTAAGGGCATGTGTGTAATGAAATTATCAAATGTTAAATGACTTAAAAGACAAATTAATTATTTGTAGTTTATATTAAATTAGACCAAATTGACTGTGTGAACAGGTAAAGGGAGGAGAGTATTGTATGCCAACTTGAAAGACTGAGCAAAAAAAGCACCTTGCTACAGCTATATAAGAAGAAAACAGCCAACCCCATAAAAAAATGGGGGAGAAATGAACAGAAACTTTGACAAGAAATTTGAATAGCCAAAAGGCATGTGAAAAAATGCTCATCATCACTAATAATCAGAGAGAGATGCAAATCAAAACAATAATGAGATATCACCTCACACCACAGAGACTGGCCCATATTCAAAAGGGTAAAAGTAACAAGTGCTGGCGTGGATGCGTGGAAAAGACTCTCATACAGAGTTGAGGGAATGTCGATTTGTACAACCTTTCTGGAAAACAATATGGACATTTCTCCAAAGACTAGAAATTGAGCTCCCTTTTGACCCAGCCATACCACTCCTGGGAATATACCCTGGGAAGCCAAAAACACACAGCGGAAACACAATCCGCACTTTTATTTTCATAGCAGCACTATTCACAATAGCCAGAACCTGGAAACAACCAGTATGCCAGAGAACTGATGACTGGATAAAGAAACTGTGGTACATCTACACAATGGAATACTATGCAGCTGTTAGGAAAAATGAAGTTATGAAATTTGCCTATAAATGGATGGACATGGAAAGGGTCATGTTGAGTGAAATTAGTCAGAAGGAAAGAGAGAGACATAGAATGACTGCATTTATTTGCATGACATAAATATATCATCAGGTGGTCTTACCAAAAGTGGAAATTACCGCAAACGTGAGGGAGTCAGAGGTTTGGTAAGACAGAGAAGGGAACATGTGTGAATAAATGTCGAAAGTGCTGATACCAACATAGAACTGAGCATTAAATATAGGCAAAAATGCACATGATGGCTTCCAAGTGTATGTAGTGCAACCCACAATGTGTAGGAGAAGGAAGGGAGAGAGAGGGAGAGAGAAAAGAGATAAAGAACCTGCCATTTAGGCAGGTTATGGGAGGGGGAGGGAATTGGGGACATTGGTGGTGGGAAATGGGCACTGGTGGAGGGCGGGTGCTGGAACACTATGTGACCGAAACCTCCAAACATGAACAACGTTGTAATTGTATATCTCACGGTGGTATAAAAAAATGTTTAATTAAAAAAAGTACCTTGCTTACACAGAGCATTACTTTGGGTTCAGAGCAATAGGACAGGGGACAGCACTTTACTTGCACATGGCCAACACAAGTTCCATCCCTGGCATTTCATATGGTTCCAAGCACCTCTAGGAGTGTGGAGCATGAATATGGAGCCATGAGTAAACCTGAGCACCACCTGTGTGGACTCCAAACACAAACATAAATAAATATATAAAAACTTGTGCTCTGTGAGTGACTGTTGAGACTCAGTGACTATGCATTGCCCTGCAAGTATGAGGCCAAGGTTTAATTCCAGGGACTGGCCCACAGGTGCCAACCACAACCCTGGCAGCCATTTGAGGTCTCTGATACCACAACCAAATGCACAACCACCCCTGAGCATTACAACTAACTGTTCCAGCAGTTAGTAGGAGTGTGAGAACTCAAAACCAAGGGTGTTTGAGTTCTCACACTCACAGTAACAGCTAAAAGGGAAGAGAAGGAAAATAAAACACTCCTGAGAGGGTTAAGAAACAAAATACAGAGTAGGAGGAAATATTTTCAAACCATATGATGTCTGACTAAATAAAGATTTATCAAAATACATAGTAAAAATTCAACTTCTAAAAGGGCAAAACACCTTAGATATTCATCCCTAGAGGTTATAGATGGTAAATCAGCAAACAGAAACCTGTTTAGTATCATCAACCGCTAAGAAAATGCTGACTAAACCTTGATGAGAAACTACTATGTCTTTATTACAATGTCTAAAATTAAGTATTAAGTAATTAAGTACTTAATTATTACTAATTATTACTAATTATTATTAGTAATTTATTACTTACTATAATAAGGGTAGTGACAGTTATACGAAGAAAGTAGGTTACTCATACATTGTTGGTGCAAATGCAAAAATGATTAAAAAATTCTAGAAGATCATTTTTGCAGTTTCATATGAAGTTAACAAGTTTATTATGATTTAATAATTTTATTTTTATATATTTCCTTTCATGAAAGTTATATTCATATAATAACCAACTCTAGTCACAATCACCCAATCAATCCAAAAATCTTTCAATCAGTGAAGAGACATATTGCGGTACATCCATACAAATGGATTATTCTTCAATATTTAAAAAAAAAAAACTATTGATAGACATATATTTGAAGGAATCTCAAATATATTTATGCTGAATTAAAGGAGTTAGTCTCAGAAAATGTCATATAGAGTGATCATATCTGTGTGAACATATTAAAATGACAAAAACAAAGTATCAAAATCAGATCAGTGGGGGCCATGGGTTGGAGGTGCAAGGTGGGTGTTGGGGAGTTGGGGAGGGTGTACTCATCTATGGGGGAGTACTCATCACGCAGTGTACTCATCTGCATCCTAATGAAAGGGGCAGCTCCACAAACCACCCTTGTGTTATGAGCAATAGAACTATATGCCCCAGAAAAGTTCATTTTACTCTATGCTAATTCATTTTCAAAACAAATCAAAAATAGCTAAAGTTGGCTTTATATATTTTGAACAGAACTAAGATTTTGAAAGTGATTAATAAAGAGGTTTCCAGCCCAAACTAGAGTATTTTACAAGTGAACATTTAGAGTAAGTTGCTACTCTTCCAACTCCTCACAGAATCTTACATTTTAATTCTGCATTAGAATCCCAATAGTTCATTTTTTAATTAATTTATGTTGACCCTGCTGCCTCCTCCCCCCACCTCATCCTCCCCTCCTCCTCCTCTTCCTTCTCCCTTCTCCCTTCTCCTCTTCCTCCCTCCTCCTTCCTCTTCCTCCTCCTCTCTTTCTTCTCCCTTCTCCTCTTCCTCCTCCCTCCTTCCCTCTTCCTCCTCCTCTTCCTTCTCCCTTCTCCTCTTCCCTCCTCCTTCCTCTTCCTTCTTGTCTTCCCTTCTCCCTTCTCCTCTTCCTCCTCATCCTTCCTCTTCCTCCTCCTCTTCCTTCTCCCTTCTCCTCTTCCTCCTCCCTCCTTCCTCTTCCTCCTCCTCTTCCTTCTCCCTTCTCCTCTTCCCCTCCTCCTCCTTCCCTCTTCCTCCTCCTCCCTCCCCTTCTCCTCCTCCTTCTGTTCCAACTCCTCTTCTTCTTCCTCCTCTTCCTCCTCCTTCCTTTTCCTCCTCCCTCCTCCCTTCTCCTCCTCCTTCTGTTCCAACTCCTCTTCTTCTTCCTCCTCTTCCTCCTCCTCCTCTTCAACCTCCTCCTCCTTCCTTCCTCCTCCTTTTCCTTTTTCTTATTATTCTTCTCTCTCAATGTAGAAACTGCCAAACAAATATCCCAACAAGTTACAACAAATTCTCAATACAAGTCAGTACTGGTTCCAAGAGACCTACTCATTATTGACAAGGCCTTGCCCTCCAAGAAACTTAATATTTTAAATAAAAGTAAACTAAGTAAGTTGATTCTCCCATTGTTTACACTACATTAAAACTCCCACAGAAGTTTCACAAGAAAAAGAGCACATTCTAACACTTAAAGAAAAGAGAGAGGAAACAAAGGAAAACAAATATAAGGAGCTAGTCATCTCACAGCAATTAAAGAACTACAAATTAGGTGAGATGCCATTTCTTTACCAAAAAATCTTACAAAGATTAAATTTAATGATGCTATGTACAGTTTTGAGGAGGGTCTAATAAGGGACCATGGAGGTCAACAAATTCACCTTTCAGGAGAACATTGTAGTACTATGTATCAAAAGCCTTTAAGAGGTGCACATCATCTCTGTGACAGCAATGTAACTTGTGTGAATTTTTAAATAACCTTAAAAAAATGAGGAAATAAAGTTGTGCTTGGCATTCTTCAAACAGTAGAATAATCCTGTCAGGGTGAAAATCCTTCCAGTGAATGGATAAAGATGTTATCATTTTTGGTGTGCAAGCTGCTATATAGAGCATGCCATTACATTCTACATGATTCTAACTAAATTGGGGTTGATGCACATAAAGGATATAGGGAGAACCAAAAACTGATTTTAAAAATAAATTAAATTATATAATGCAAGTTAACAAAATGTATATATCAAAAGGTAAAAAAATTTAACTGCATTATGTTCAGACAACATAAATAGTAAAATTAATGATATACATATATTAACATTGAAATGTTTTATTTCAGTATATTTCAAGTAAAAACTGAACTATGAAATAGTCTTGTAGTCAAACTACAAGAGTATGCTACCCACACAGCAGAGCCTGGCAAGCTACCCATGTCGTATTTGATATGCCAAATACCAGTAACAATTATAGACCTCATTCCCATGACCAGATGGAATGTTGACCCTGTTGCCTCCCTCCCCTACCTCCTCCTCCTTGAGGCTCTTTATTTTCTGGAGCAAGAGGTGCCCTTTGGGCTCTACTTGCATGAGACAGGACATATAGTGATGTTACTGGTGCCCGCTCAAGCAAATCGATGATGAACAGGAAGACAGTGATACAGTGATGAAATAGTACTATCTTGTTTTTATGCTAAATTCCCCCTCATATCTCCTCCCTGCCCCAAGTCTGCACCTCTGAATAAGTGTACAGAAGCTGGAAACATAGTGTGGAACTTAGCACACTCTGGTTAAATCACCATGATATATGGTCTCCTGAGTCCATATATCATGCCAGAAGTCATCTCTAAGACCCAGAGCACTGTGGGGTGTGGCCCAAAAGGGCAAGGAGCAATACTGACAGACAGACAGAGGGACGGACGGAAGGAAGGAAATGTGTGTATAAGGGAAATCTTGTATTAATACACTATAAATTGGTAACAGTTCTTGCTGAGAGAATGATCACTATTATTGTTTCAAGTTACCCATGTCGTATTTGATATTCCAAAAACCAGTAATAGTTATAGACCTCATTCCCATTATCTAATGGAATGATATGAGGCTCTTCCTGTTCCTAGAGCAAGCAGATGCCCTAGGGCTATACTCGCATGTGACAGGATGTATGGATGTTACTGGAGCCTGCTAGAGTAAATCGATGAACAGAAAGACAAGTGATACAAGTGACAAGTGATTTATACTTTACTGTATTTCCTATTAAAAATAATTTTAAGTGAATTGTTGCTTGTTCCTCCTGAGCTGTGCAGGAGGAAGAGAGCAGCACGGAATGCCTTCAAAGGCATCGAAGAAATAGCTAAAAGGACAAAGAACCTCCAGCTCTGGGCACATCTCTTTTACTCCACTGTTCTCCATGCATTAACATACGCCTCAGAGACCTGGGCCCTACGAAAGCAGGATGAAAATGCTATTCGGGTCTCCCAGAGAGGAATCGAAAGAGCTAAGCTTGGAATATCACACCTCACTCAAGTGAGAGAAAGAATCCAGAGTTCTGACCTCCATCACTATTCCAGAATCAGGGACACTGACTTGTTTACCAAGACATTGAAAATCAGATGGGCTGGACATGTAATGCGATTTGGAGACGACTGCTGAACTAGAGCCATTACCGACTGGATCCCACATGATGTCAAAAGATCACGTGGCTGCCCACCTACAAGATGATCAGACTTCCTTGTCAAGACTCTGAAGGAACGGTTTGAGGCTCTTCATATTCCTGAATCAACCAGATGCCATTGGGCTACATTGGCACGTGATAGGGTCCAATGGAAATGTTACTGGAGCCCGCTCAAGCAAATCGATGAATAATGGGATTCAAGTGTTCAAGTGCTCAAGTGAAGTATTTCCTAAGTTTTATAATAACTGTATTAATATCACAATTTTAAAAATCACATGAAGTTATTTCTAGAAACAGCAGATTAATCTTAGACCTTTAATTTTTGTTTTGGGCCACAGCCCTCAGTGTTGGGGCTTCCTCAGCCGCACCTATACAGTGCAGGATGTTGAGCCTGATTGACAGCCAGCGTGTTACCTGTCGGGGCGCTCCACCGGGGGTCCCCGACAGTGCCGGAAGCGAAGTTCCCTTCTACCTCCGGCCGGGCGAGGAACGGATGAAAACTCAGGAATCCGATGCAGTTTTAAAAGGCTTTACTTATCACAGGTTCAGGCATACAAATCAGCAAAAGGAAAAACCCGATGCTTAGGATTCCAGGCTAGAACCCCAGCCACATGTAGGCCAAGATGGCGACCACCACGTGTAAAAGCTTCCAAGCAGGGGCGAACGCCACAGCAAGCAAGCGCCCCCAAAGAAGCGCGCAGCGAGTGAAAACTGACTAGTTTATACCCCTGCAACTCAGACCTTCCTCCCATTGTTATGGAAAGCAGGGAGCGTTAAATGTTCTTAGGTAATCCCTCCCTGCACCTTACCTAGGCCCTTTAGTATGCTAATGTTTTGAGCCAAATGCAGCTGCCCTTAAAGGAGTCCTGCAACAACTCCCCTGATTAGTTTACTAATAAAAATTGAAAAGGTAAGAAATATTTAGTAATGTACAGAAAATTAAGATAAGAAAAAACAATTCGAATTACAAAATGATAATACATGTTACTTTAGGATCCTAACTTGTTTTTGAACCCAAAGCAAAGTTCAAGACAAAGTGTTTCTAGCTGTCTGATTATAATGGACTATAGTTTGCACTGTCCATAATTTGTGAGAGTCAATTTGCTATATTTTATGTAAAATCGGGTGTCTGGAACAAAGTCTGTGGGGCTACTTCTGGAACAGCAATAGCGGTGATCATATGAGTATGAGTCTCTGGAGAGCAGCGATCAGGAACTCGTTGAATTGTCAGGAACACTGGATCGGGTCTCAGGAACACTGGAACAAGTATCTCAATTCTGTAACAGGAGTCTTGAGTGCTGGAACAGGTGTCCGGAACATCGGTGTGATACCTTGAACTCTGGAACAGGAGTCTTGAGTGCTGGAGCAGGTGTCTGGAACATCGGTGTGGGCGTCTTGCAGGGCTTCTTCAGCAAGGGAACATTGGCACCGGTAACTGTACCTGTAGCTTAGGCGAGACAAAAACACTTTTCGAGGTTAATCACAAGTAGAGATTTTAAGGCTTTATAGGGATCCAAGTCTGGGATGAAGAGAAGAACATAAAGAAGCTCCAACATGGGTGGAGCAGGGAAATAAGTATGAGAATTGATGGTTTTAAAATTGATAAATCTAGTGGATCAGCAGTGGAGCTGATGAATGTAATAGAGGTTTGTAGTGGTCAGAAATTGAGAAGGTAGTAGTTGAGACATAACATAGACACAACATTAATCACAAACATAATGGTGGCCACCACATGCACACACACGCACACATACATTTGATCGATCAATATCTTACAGCTGTATATGTGACCCATTTAGGGTGATAAATGGTAACGAGTCAAGCGCTTCATGAATATAAAGCCGGCATATGATGGTGAGAAAGTGTTTTTTCCTGTGAATAGAGCATTGGGAAAAATTAGTTTTGCAAATTATTAAATTTTCAGCGAGCACTGTTTTAGGAGTCTCGGAGTATTGAGCACTGTAGTGCAGGTTTACTGGATTCGAATATCTCATCCTGTGAACAGAATCATTAGAAAAACAATTTTTCATTGATTTAGCAAACATTTCTGTAATGAGCACTGTGATCAGAGTCCACCCATTTTTCCAACTTTTTTTTTATAGGAAAGAAAATATTTAGGCTGTAAGGCAAGATATTAGACATGAACCATGATCACAGAATGCAAAACAAGATCATTATTAAAATGAACCAATCCAGGAAGTTTAAACAGCAACTTGCAATTTAAAGTTTAAGACTTTATATTGAAAGAATTAGTTGTTTTCTGATTCTTGGAGAATTCTAGTCTTAACAAGTCGCAGAGGAACCCAGAGTTTCTTGGTAGGGCTATCATCTGTAGAAATGAAAGCATAACCTCTTCCCCGAATGAGGAGGTGACCTGCAATCCATTTATCATCAATTTTCACCCAGATAGGTGAATTGATTGTTTTTTGAGTTTGCATATCTTCTTGAAAGTGATGTTCAGCCGCGGTATAGTGATCTCCTTGAGGTATATTTAAGAAGTTTAAGGTGAATAATGTTAAAGATAAAGAATCCATTGGAGGCATACTTGTTTTTCGTTGCTTTAATAGCTGAGTTTTAAGCGGTCTGTGGGCACGTTCAACTATTCCTTGTCCTTGTGGATTATATGGAATTCCTGTAATATGTTTGATCTGCCATTCCTCGCAAAAGGATTTGAAGGTTTTGCTGGTGTAAGCAGGACCATTATCTGTTTTTATGGTATGGGGAATACCCATGACGGAGAAGCACTGGAGTAAAAATGAACAAACAGATTTAGCTCTTTCAGACGTCATAGGAACACCCCATATGAACCGGGAATATGTATCGATGACCACATGAAGGAAAGGTTTGTTGGGAAATAAGTTAGTATGAGTTATATCCATCTGCCACAATTGGTTTGTCTGTAAACCTCGAGGATTTGCTCCTGCTACATGAGATGTACAATGTAAAGGAGCACAGACAGGACAGTTGCTGACAATTTGTCTAGCTTGTCTCCATGGGATGCCATGGTGTACATGAAGGCGGCGGGCATTTGTATGTAGAGTCTGGTGCTCTTCCTCAGCTGATTTAAATACTGGTTCTGCCAAGAGATCTGCTGCTTCGTTTCCTCAAACCATTGGCCCGGGAGTCGGCTGTGAGAACGGATGTGGGAGATGTATATAGGGAATGTTCTATTTCGGAGGAGATCTTGTAGTTTATGGAGTAGCTCCTGAATTATAGGATTATGGGCATTTAAAGAAGCAGTGACAATTCCAGGAAATAAACCAACTACATATGCAGAATCACTCACCACATTACATGGGCCAGATACATGGGATAGTAAATGTATCAGGGTGGCGAGTTCCACTTGTTGGGCAGATTTATAATTTGTATGCACAGTAGTGGTCAACGAAGGACCTGTAATTCCACCCCTTCCTGATGAGGAGCCATCAATATAATACACTGGAGCATCAGGAATGGGAGAGGAGCGGACAATGGTGGAAATTACACAAGGTGTCCTTTTCAGAAATTCCCAGGTTTTTCCAGCTGGGTAATGATATTTCTTTTTTTTTTTTTGTATTTAACATTTTATTATACCACCGTGAGATATACAATTACAACGTTGTTCACGCTTGGAGGTTTCGGTCACACAGTGTTCCAGCACCCTGCCCTCCACCAGTGCCCCTCAGCCACCACCCATGTCCCCAATTCCCTCCCCTCCCAATCCCGCCTAAATGGCAGGTTCTTTATCTCCTCTCCTCTCCCCTCTCTCTCTCTCTCCTCCTTCTCCCACACATTGTGGGTTGCACTACGATACACTTAGAAGCCATCACTTGCATTTATTTGTCTGTATTTAATGCTCAGTTCTATGTTAGTATCAGAACTTTAGACATTTATTCACTCATGTTCCTTTCTCTATCTAAACCAACCTCTGACTCCCACACGCTTGGTGTAATTTCCATTTTGGTAAGATCACCTAGTATATTTATGTCATGCAAATAAATGCAGTCATTCTATGTCTCTCTCTTTCCTTCTGACTAATTTCACTCAACATGATTCTTTCCATATCCATCCATTTATAGCAAAATTTCATAACTTCATTTTTTCTGACAGCTGCATAGTATTCCATTGTGTAGATGTACCACAGTTTCTTTATCCAGTCCTCAGTTCTCGGGCATACTGGTTGTTTCCAGGTTTTGGTTATTGTGAACAGTGCTGCTATGAAAATAAAAGTGCGGATTGTGTTTCCGCTGTGCGTTTTGGCTTTCCAGGGTATATTCCCAGGAGCGGTATGGCTGGGTCAAAGGGGAGCTCAAATTTTAGTCTTTGGAGGAATGTCCATATTGCTTTCCAGAAAGGTTGTACAAGTCGACATTCCCACCAACAGTGTATGAGAGTCCCCTTTTCCCCACATCCACGCCAGCACTTGTTGCTTTTGATAAGATATTTCTCCTGAAAAATCTTCTAAAGCTCTCTGAAGGATTTCACTGAGTGGTAAAACAGCTTCAATTTCTTTTTTAGGGTCAGGTAGTACAATTACATGGGGATCATGTCCAAGTAATACTTGGGTTCTTGATTTCCCTTAATTATGAGGTTAGCTATCATCTCAAGGTAAGGTGTAGCAGTACGATTCTGCTTGTTATGTAAGTAAACCCATTCTAACGGTCCAGATAATTGGGCTATAGCAGCAGTTGGAGATTCGGGAGTGTTGAAGACCAAGAACCATACCTTTTCTCCGGGATTAAATCTGGAGAGGTAAGATTTTTGAAGCCGATCAATGAAAAAATTCTAATTCCTTCTGAGCTTTAGGAGTTAGCTGCCTTGGGCTATTTAAAGCAGGATCACCTTCAAGGGTGTGGAACAGGTTACTGAGCTAACAGTTAGGAATACCAAGGGAGGGCACCCAGTTGATATCCCCCAGCAGTTTTTGAAAATCATTCAAGGTTTTGAGCCCTTTCTGACTAATGGAAATTTTTTGAGGACGCACTGTAGTGCGGTCAAGAGCATAGCCCAAATATTCATATGGAGGCTGCATCTGAATTTTTTCCGAGCTACTTGTAAGCCAGTCTCTGGTAAAACTGTCATTACATCATTATATAAATTCTGGAGATCTCTGGAATTATCACAAGCTAGCAGGATATCATCCATGTAGTGGATGATGTATGCACCAGGAAATTTAGCACGAATGGGTCGCAAAACCTCATCAACAAAGTGTTGACACATCGTAGATGAATTAGTCATCCCTTGGGGCAATACTGTCCACTGAAACCTCTAAGTTATCAGCCACATTAGAATTCTTTTTAGATTTTTTTTGCTGGGAATGTATACACCTTTTTCAAGTCTACAGTTTTGGGGCGGTGTTTGTGAAGGGCTTTTAGTTGGTTCACGCCTCAGTATTGGGTATGCGCTAGGTCCTGATTGATAAGTTATGAAATCAGAAATCTCCCTGCGTAACACATCCATTTCTTGGTTTAAGTTTTCAAGTTTCCTATATGTTTCTTCCTTTTGTTCTTTCAATCTTATGTGTAACTTCCAAACCTCCTCTTTCTGTCCATCTATTCTATCTCTCTGTCAATTTCTTCCTCTAAGATAGTGCTGATTTTATCGATATCCTTCTTCTGCTCTTCAAACTTTACTTCAAATTTTAAATCCTGTTTAATAATTTTACTTTCCTGTTCTTCTAATTTTTCTTTGAATTTTAAATCCTGCTCTTCTAGTTTTTCTTTGAATTTTAAATCCTGTTCTTCTAATTTTTCTTTGAATTTTAAATCCTGTTCTTCTAAATTTTCTTTGAATTTTAAATCCTGTTCTAATTTTTCCTCAAATTTAAAAATCTGTTTAATAATTTTACTTTCCTGTTCTTCTAATTTCTTTTCAAATTTTAAACTCTGTTTAATAATTCTGTCCTCAAACTTTAAGACCAGTCTACCTGTAGTTTTATGATCCTCGCTTATTTCTTTAATCGCTGAGTAAACCTCGTCCCTTAAGATTGCATTCAATTTATTACTTTCTTCCCTCTCTCTATTA
This sequence comes from Cryptotis parvus, assembly GCA_021461705.1. Classification (NCBI taxonomy): domain Eukaryota; kingdom Metazoa; phylum Chordata; class Mammalia; order Eulipotyphla; family Soricidae; genus Cryptotis; species Cryptotis parvus. Next base: position 65,879 of record JAJIBD010030491.1, on the reverse strand, counting down.
AACATTGTCCTTACACAAAGGTACAGTTTAAAGATCGCGAGGACCCAGATGATTTGTGAAAAGATAGAGTAGTTCTCAGAAAGGAACTTTATAGACTGGGCTATGTATGGTTCTGAGCCAATAAAAGATACAATGTATCTATACCATGAGATATCCATCATTTTACTCACGGTTCGGAGGCAGATGATCTCTGTCCGATGATAATTAGACCAGGCGATGTTCGTGGTGCCCACGCCAGGGACGCCAAATGTCGGGCGCTCCACCGGGTCCCCGACAGTGCCGGGAAGCGAAGTTCCCTTCTACCTCCGGCCGGCGAGGAACGGATGAAAACTCAGGAATCCAATGCAGTTTTAAAAGGCTTTACTTATCACAGTTTCAGGCATACAAATCAGCAAAAGGAAAAACCCGATGCTTAGGATTCCAGGCTAGAACCCCAGCCACGTGTAGGCCAAGATGGCGACCACCACGTGTAAAAGCTTCCAAGCAGGGCGAACGCTCACAGCGAGCAAGAGCCCCCAAAGAAGCGCGAGAGTGAAAACCGGCTAGTTTATACCCCTGCAACTCAGACCTTCCTCCCATTGTTATGGAAAGCAGGGAGTGTTAATTGTCCTTAGGTAATCCCTCCCTGCACCTCACCTAGGCCCTTTAGTATGCTAATGTTTTGAGCCAAATGCAGCAGCCCTTAAAGGAGTCCTGCAACAGTTACCCACTATACTGATTCCTTGCCTGCACCGGTTTTCTCTCTGTGAACATTGTTCCTCTGTCCCCTGGTGCATTTAGGGATTTGGAATTCTGCCTTTTACCAGGGTGTCAGCCCAGTTGAGGAGTTTCAAGCACTGTGCTGGTGCATTTCAGGCCCCCAAGCATGGGCCTTCCCCCCCACTCCCCCACGTACTGGCATAAATGACCCAAATAACAGCTAATGAGATGTCTTGTGTGAGGACTGAAGCTGAAGTGGATCTTTTCAAAGTCTAAGAGCAGATACCAGGCACTCCAGGTCATCAATGCAGCTGAACCTTTTCCTTCTTAGCGTCTGTCTGCATCCAAAATTAATTTCGGGTGAGACTCAGAAATATTTTTAAGGCTATAAAACGTTTCCAAGAAGTTTTCTTGAAACTGAGTCATTAACAATGTAAAGTGTTTTTAAATTTTAAGTGATAAGAGGTGGGGCATAAAGGAAAAAAAAATCTGTCTATTCTAAATTGTGTTTTATATGTTCTTTTATATTTTTAAAGAATAAGTGATTTCACTATATTCCACTATTTCTTTACATTCACATATATTTCCTTTTTAAAAAGTTTTTTATGTCACAGCTCAAGGCTGTGAGCACTGCTTCCTGGTTCTGTGCTCAGGGATCAGTACTGGCAGGGTTCGGGGTGGGGGTATCATATGAGGTGCCGGGAATCAAGCCTGGATCTAAAGCATGTAAGGCAAGCACCGTAACTGCCGTGCAATTACTCCAGCCCACACGTGACTTTGTTTAGTATAACTTGCTGATTTGATGTATTTTAAGCAATCTTGTTATTATTGTTTTTATACAAGCCTGGCAAGCTGCTCGTGTAGTATTTGATATGCCAAATACCAGTAACATTTGTATTAGGTCATTCCCGTGACCTAATATAATGGTTTGAGGCTCTTTATGTTCCTGGAGCAAGAGGATGCCTTTGGGTTCTACCAGCATGAGACAGGACATATGGAGATATTACTGGTGCCCGCTCTAGCAAATAGATGATTAACGGGAAGATAGCAATAGTGATACATTCTTAATGTTAGTCACTTATTTTCCAGTTTGCACCAAATACTTGAATATTTTGGTTTATCTGTAAGCAAATGATTTTTTATGCATTTATAAAAGAATTTTAGTAGCCATTAATGCTATTTTTATAGCTTTTTTAAAGTCTACTTCAGAGCTGGAGACCTAGTACAGCAAGTAGCCTTGTGCTTGGCTGACACACACTGGATGCCTGGCACCACAAATGTCCCTCGAGTGCGGTCAAGTGGTTCCTGAGCACAGAGCCAGGAGTAAGCCCTGAACACTGGCTGGATGTGCCCCTAACCCACACAAAACAAATATAAAAAAATCTACTTCTGTCAAGTTTTCTGTTCAGCATTTGAATTTTATCTGAAAAATTGTTTTTAACTTTACCTGACTTGCTAAAATGTTGGACGTGGTTATGCTATGATTACATAAACGATTACTCATAAACACCTGACTAAACCAGTTCCTGTTCAATGCACAAATAGACTCTACCATACACACTCTACTGTGTTTGAATCACTCATTTGTCTCATGCTAAAATCTCATCTCTGTGTTTCTCCCTGAGCTAGGTAGCCTGACAACTGACAGGTAGATAATTGGAGTTTTTAATTTCTTACCGATCTAACTGCAACTTCCACAGTTTCATTGGGAAAAATGTCAGTACCCAGAAAGACAATTCCCCCACTGAGTTTATTATTTAATTTTTTTGTATAATTATTGAATTGATTCTGGCAAAAAAATGGAGGAAATATGTGCTTAGCACAAAAACTTAACGCCATTTTTAAAGGCATTAGAATGATAGAACTCCCTGAACTCCAGCCTACATGTACCATTTGTTACCCATCTTTCTCCAATTATATAAAGACCATTTAATTCATACTTTCCCATGTTCACCTACACCAAGCATTGCATTTCACCCAGTTAATGGTTTCTGCATTTTCATATTTTGACCTGACTTTTCTCCCATTTCCCACAAATGTCAAATAGTTTCTACTGATAAATTGGACACCATTTTTCTCAAATAAATCAGACTTTCCTACAATGACTTAGAAACAAATTTCTTCCAATGATTCTAGCTACTTATAATGTGCTTTTCTTAACTTACTGGTTTCTCTGTAATTTAAAAACTGCTCTCTATCAACCTAAGAAAATTTTTAAAATGGTTTCCTAATCTTCTTTCTTAATGAACTCCCTCTGGTCCTTAAAAGTACCCCAGTTAATAATGCTAGGATCTATTTTTTCTAAGATGTACTTAAAAATAATTTTAAGTGACTTGTTGCTGTGATAAGCGCATACCCAGCATCATGTAAGTGGGGGATTAAACCAACGTCCTGGAGCCTTGGTCCTCAAATCCAGGCCTCAGACCCAGACAGCCCACCCAGGGTCTCACACGCACAAAGTACGTGTTCTAACACTTACGTCATATCCCCAGCCCCTTTTAATACATGATAACTTATTCTCATATGAGATTATGAGGAAAAATTATTATTCTGCTTTTACAGGTGAGAAAACTCAGGCTCTGGAGTTTAAATACTTCCCCAGGCAAGCATAGTAGCTGAGTGGCATCCCGGACTTAAATCCACATCCTCAGATGCCAAGGCCAGTTCTCTCTTCAAGTCTTGGAGTCTATCAAGAATCTGACACTCCTCAAGCACCACAGCTAAGCTTCTTACCCGTTTCGTGGCCACTCTTCCTGGACCCCTGTGGATATTCAACTTCCTACCTGTACTATTTGCCTGTGCTAAGCTGATCTGGGGTCAATTTTTTTACCAAGTTCCTATTTGTTGGCCTTCTCTTCAACTCTTTAAAGATACCCCAAAATATATCATGCTTTTATTTCTTTTCAAAAAGTTCATTCCCTGATAAAGTCTTATGTGGTTCTTCAAGCTACTGCTACTTTTCCATTCTTTCTCAACAAAGCTAATTATTGATTTAATACTTTTTCAATGTGGCAGTAAATCAATACACCAGAAAGCAGTTTATCAGATGATCCAAAGGATGCAGAACAATTATTTTCTTGGGGGAAATGAACACAAGGGCTTCCAGTTTGAGAAGTGTGGGTGATCCCATCTTCCCAGCCTGGTTTTGTTCCAAAACAGAAAAACAAATGGGCTGGTAATTACTCACATCACACTTCTCATTGGGCGATTCTCTGGATATCACCTTATTTTCTGGCATTTAAAAAGATGACTCCCGGGCTTAATTGATATTAGAAGAGCAATTTCCAGAGAACATCAAAATTCTTTCTGGGAAATAGAGTTAATATGGAGGAAGGGGGGCAAGGTGGTAAGAAGGAAATAAGTTATTTATTTCCGAATAGATAGAAACATGGGGCTAATCATATCTTTTTTGGTGCTCCTTCTATTTTCGTTATTTAGCTTTAAATAGTCAATTTTATTTACCACTTTGGAAATTAATCATGAAATCAAACTGCTTGGTATGTCCACTCCCTCCCCAAATCATGTCTTGGAGGCCTCCAAATGCAGTTCTGACATGCAATGTAGTCCCTGACTCAAATTCTGGCCTACATTCATTCGGGTATTAACGTCTCCTCTTTGACCCTGAAAGTTTACTGTTTCCCCTTAACAGATCAAATCCTGGCTGTCCTAGGCACCAAAAGTTTCCATTGAATCCTTTCAGTCTTTTAGTCTTGTCTGTATTTTGCAAAATAATCTTTAAGAAATCACTGCTTTTAAGTCATTTTCACTAGGTAACATGTGTATGTCTGTGTTAAATGTAAAATAACTCTTTCAGACATATCAAACTTGACATCAAATTCATTACCCAAAGTCCTCAAAATTAGATTCAATCACAGACTGAGTCTAATTTTCTTCTAGTAAGGCCTAAATTATCTTCTCCTATTTTCTGGAATGCTGGCTCCTCGAAGTAGTGCCCCTCACTCCCTGTGTGTCTCAGATTTCATTATTTTAAGAAATGTATTTTGCGATCATATTTTTATACTGGTAAGCAATCCTGGTTCTGTTAGAAATGGAGGATACACATAAATAAATGTCAGGACAGGATTCTAAACTAGGAGTTAAGATTCGCCTTTAATTAGCTGTGGGACCAGGAGCAAGTAAGTCATTTAAGTTTCCCGTGTCTCAGTTTCTTCATCTGCAAAATTATAGGGTTGGCATGAAGTGATCTTTAAGGGTGTTTTTTTTTCTCATTCTGATCTTGCTGTATTAGAGCTGCCAATCACAGATAAAAATAGAGAGAATATCTTAACTTCCTCAGGACAGAATGTACTCGACTGGCATTTAGTCTTCATTCCCACTTCAGTCTAATGTGCATTTCTGGAACACAGAAACTGCAAAGTTGAAAAGTATACCCCCTCCCCACCCCCAGTCTTGCAGTGCAGGTCTTGGATGTGAATAAAACTCAACTAGATTTGCTTCCATGAGCCTTTCGGGGAGAACAGGAGCAGACTCTATCACAGTAGCTCCGTTGCTTTTGAAACAACAGCATAGAAATCCCAGTTTCTAGTCACCAGCTCCGGGGGCAGCTTTAAAGGTGAGGGTATCACGCTCTGTCTTCCCACTCCCATCACTGCACAGCCAGGGAGTGTTTGTGACGGCAATATGTGGCTGTCGTTTCGTGAGGCCCGATTCTCTTCAGTTCCATCTGATACTGGAGGCCACCGCACCTCCAGAGGATCACAATATTGCTCAGGAAGTCATTGTGTATCTCCTAGAAGTCAACGTCTTCTCCTCTGTTTGAGTTGTTCTGTACACTTCTACCTCCTTATATTGAATCCTCTTTTCCTTAAAAACGGAAGGGAATCAGTTTATTCCTCCCACAAAATATGACACAAAGACATACGGAATATTTTGAGCCCAAGGCAGTTGTGAAATAGCCAACACAAAGAAAACCCTCTCTCTCCTTTACGCTAAGGGCAGGCGGTTCATTTCCCTTTGCCAAGGTTTCCTGCTTTCTCTCCATGCCAAGACAACCTGGTTTGTGAGACACCACAATCTTGAATCTGCATAGACAAACTGAATAGCTCTAATCTCTCATTAGTTTCCTCCATATGTCTTCCTTCTCACAATTTATCATCTCTGGAGACCCAGATCTCTTTGCTTGTTTTTTCTCTGTGTCACAAATGTATCATTCTTCGCTAGCTGACATGGCCTATAAGTCTCAGCCTAGCTGCTACTTTGGATGCTCATTTTCTCTTCTGTGATACTGTCTAGTACACAGTAAAAAAAAGTATCATTATCAAATAACATTTGTAGCCTTTCCTTCCATTAAACTGACTTTTGCCATTATCACATACAAAGTCACAAACTTAACATAAGGAATAGAGGAAAACATTTTTTGTCCTATCCTACAATACCTAAAGTGGTTTATTATTTCTTTCCTCTAGCATCAATTTATTTTTTAGCCCCAGTTTCTGTTTCTTGTTCTTGCTTATCTTGTTAACTCCAGACATATTTTATTTGCATAATACTAAACCCAGTTAATAAGTGAACATGGAATCAGACCAGTCCTGGAGGTTTAAAACCATTCTAACTAACTTAACCTTTTCATTCTTTATCTTTAAATCAAGTCAAAGATTCTTCCAGACCTGTGAGCACTTCAAGGAATTATCTTCTATCTACTCCTTCTTACCACGCAAAAAGACCCCAGGATTTATTTACTTCAGAAGCTGTGTTTATTGTTCCATCCATATTTCAATGCCTTTGTTAGTAGCTGCTATTTTGAGTCAGGAACTTCCATTCTACATATTTTATTGTACCTAATGTTTGATATTATTTTTCATGTAATATATTTTAACTATTTTTTAGAGTAGAAGTAACAAGCAAACAATTCAAGATCCAGGTTCCCTGTATCTTACTAAATTCATTTGGGGGCTGGAACAATAATACAGCAAGTAGGACTCTAGCCTTATGTACGCGACAGATTTAATCCCGACACCCTATACAGTCCCTCGAGCCATGCCAGGAGTAACTCCTCAGTGCACAGCAAGGAGTAAACCCTAACCATAACTGTGTATCAGCCACAAAAATAAATAAATGTTAGTTGCTTGTCTTTTGTAACATAAATTAAGTTACATTATTTCCTTCTTCAAAAATCTGAAGTGAAAAATTGATATCACTGTCAGGGTAGAAAATTCCCATAGAAAAGGCCACTGAACTGTGCATTTAGAAATGGGCAAAATGACAAATGTCACAGAGATTATGCACATGTGATATGTATGTTTACCAGTACACAAGTCTTTTAAAGGATACTTGGGGAAAGCAACCGATAAGCTAGAAAAACAGAATACACTTTTGTAGAAGGCAAGAATCAAGTAAAAAAGAAAAGTACAGTGATGAGGGAAAACATGCAAAGAGCTGCTCACTGTTGCCATTTAGATTCTCTATCTTCCATGCAGTTCTCCAGAGCAATTTCACTGCTATGAAAATGGGACCCTCCATTAGTGACAAATGAGGCAGCATAGCCATTACTTTCTAAGAATATTTTTTAATTGTGTTTTCACTTCTTGGGTCCCTTGCTAAAATATCAAGGCAGAGACTTGCCTGCATTCTCCAAGTGCTGGAACAACTTCTCAGGTTTCACTTGTATCACTTGTCTTCCCGTTGTTCATCGATTTGCTCAAGTGGGCACCAGTAACATCTCCATATGTCCTGTCGCAAGCAAAGGTAACCCAAGGGCATCTGCTCGTTCCAGGAACAAGAGCCTCAAACAATTCCTTCAGGTCACAGGAACGAGGCCTATAATTGTTGCTGGGTTTTGGCATATCACGGGTAGTTTGCCAGGCTCTGCCGTGTAGATGGTACACTCTCAGTAGTAGGCTCTCATCTCAAGCTTTACTTATGAATCTCAACAGGTTGAGAATCAAAACATGCTGCTTTTCTCTTAGGTGGAGCTCTGAGGAGCAGTGGAGTCCGGATGTTGGGAATGACTGATCTCATAGTGTGGCGGTTCCCCTTGATTCTTGCTAGGCTCACTGGAATGATGGGCCACAGCTACAATCTGCCTAGAACTGTATACAGTGTATAAATGTGAAAGCCTCTGGGAAGGACCTGGTCCTAACTTCCAGTATTATCTAAGATTGTCAGCCCTTGGCAGAGTCCAACATAGCTCCAAGGGTTTGCTCACTGGTGTGGGGGGAGGACCATGCTGGCTGGACTTGGAGTGGGGATTTGGCTCCTCCTTCCATTTCTCCACCTCCATGTTGGAAGGTGTAGCTGCAAGCTCCCAACCACCACAGTCAGAAACCCTGGAAGAGAGACACTCCAGACCCAACCACTCCAGACCCACAGCTGCGCCGCTGGGCACCACGTGGAAGCAGCCCATGGAGTTCTGGAGGGCAGTAAATGGCTTGGCCAACCCCTGGCCGAGTTCAACAATAATACACAGCAAATAAAAACATTAAGAAATAAAAATATAGTAGAGAAACATTATTAAAATCAACCTTAAAATTTTAGTGTGTAGTTTTAAGAGTACTATTTGCACTAATAATCTATAAAATAAGATAAAATCTCCACTTAACAAGATAAAAAGCAACCTGTTTAGAAGAGGAAGCAATCAAAAGCTTCCCTACAGCTGTGCACTAATCTCCCCTACTTTATTTATTGTGAAGAGAAAAATTCACCTGGTATCAGCTTAGAAATTTTACTGAAATCTTATTTCTTTATTAGTATGTTTGTTCCCCTCTTCCATTTCTCTACTGTTGCCATTATGACGGAGTCGCATGCACCTGTGCTAGTATGTTCGGCTCAAGTGTTCCGCAGTAACGCTCATTAACTGCAGTGCTCACGCATGGCTGCTTGGGGGCAGAACCACCAAGAGCGAGCGGTGTGTGTATGGCACAGCTCCACAGTTGCAAGAAAGGAGCCTGGGGGCCGGAGTAATTGCACAGCGGGTCGGGTGTTTGCCTTGAACTCGGCCTACCCTGGTTTGATCCCCGGCATCCCATATAGTCCCCTGAGCACCGCCAGGAGTAATTCCTGAGTGCAGAGCCAGGTATGACCCACAAAGAAAAAATAAAAGACACACAATTCTCCTTCAAAATGCTGAGGAAAGCACCAAACTTCCCTCCCATTTCTCTTTAAAAGCTAAAAATCAGTGGCCTGAGAGAACCTAACAGGCCAAGCACACTCTGGAGGCCCAGTTCTATCCCCAGCAGGATATAATCAAAGGCAGACAGACCCTAAGTATTGCCAGTGTGGCCCCAAAACCAAACCGAAAGATCACAGTCAGTGCTTTTCCAATCTGGCTGAAGAACCACTTACATGCTTTCTGGGTTCAATCCCAAAGCAATCAAATTAAGAGCTTCTATGACACAGGAATCAAGGAACCTAGTATTTTAAAGACGCCCCCTCCCCACCAGAAACCTTGATAATTCGCCAAGTTTGGAAACTTAGCGGTGTATGGGGGGGTGGGGAGGAACAGTTGGGGATGTCCAGGGGACCAAATTCGGTGCTTGGCTGGCCACATGCAAGGCAGGTCATCTTAACTATGGCACTATCTCTCTGGCTGGTTTGGAAAATTCTTAAGTCAAAGTCAGCAAGAGCCAACCTACACTCCCACAGAGCGTCTGGTTCACGAACAGTGCTCAAGTCTTACCGGTACTGACCTTCTTGCAAAGCGGAACGATGCTGCTGGGTCGGAGGAGCCTCCGTTTCTTACAGTACAGGGCGCATTCTAGCTGCCACACAAGTGCCGTCCTTTGACAAAGAAACTAGATTCAGTCATTGCTTTTTATGCAATCGTCCGTCAGTGTCACAGCTATCACCTGGAATGTGGTCTGCCAAAACAGGTTGAAGATAAATTGATAAATTGGTCGAGTCTGTTACTCCAATCTGGGTTCTCCAATCTGTTACTCCAATCTGACTGTTACTCAGTCATTGGAAAACCATGGTGCCTCTGGTCATCCTGCAGTCATTAACCACCGAATTATGTGGAGCATTGAGACCTGTCAACGGAGTTATTGACACGTAAGTTTATTTTTTTTATTTTTTATTATACCACCGTGAGAACATTACAAAGATGTTCATAATTGGGTTTCAGTCATATATTGTTCCAGCACCCATCCCTTCATCAGTGCCCCATTCCCACCACCAATGTCCCCACATTCCCTTTCTCCCAGCTCTATAGCAGGCATTTTTTTCTTTTCCTCCCTTTCTCTGTCTCTCTCTGTCTCTCTTTCTCTCTCTAACACATAAGTTTTTTTTTCTTCATTTTCTTAAATTCAGCAAGTTTGAAACACCTGGGTTTGGCGCTCTTGCTTACCGCTAGCTCAGACTAGCAAGTACTTGTTTAAATAAACAGGAACCAATAGCTGGAGAGAGTACAACTGCAAAGACCCTTGGCTCACCTGGGTTTAAACCCTGGGTGGGAGAGAGAGATTATTGCTTATTAATATTTTGCATGTATCCTACTAAAGCAGATATATTTTAATTAGTATAACTAATTTTTGTTTAGTTGATTGAGATTCTGTGATTTACAGTACTGCTATTTGTGGTTTCCAGTGTGCTAATCACCAGTGACCCCCCCCTCCTCTCAGGACCCCCACACTAATCCTCTGAACATACACCCCTCCCCTCCCCTACAGTTCAGTTGTTTGGATCAGTTCTCCTGTTGTGTTGCTTTGGGCCCTGGGTTTTTTGTGTTTTTTTGTTTTGTTTTGTTTTTTATTATTTTATTTACTGTGGCCTGTAGTTAGCTCAGCATGGAGAGTGGTGTGAGGCCGTGTGGTTACTGGGAATTATTTATGACTGGTCCTAGTCCTGTTCACATACCTCAGAAGTGCTTCCATAAAGTCCTGTTCCAGATCAGCCTAAACCGCTCACGGCTGCTTCCCCCTCGCCAGCTGCCTGAGCGTTTTGGGTGCATGTGTCCCGTCTCCGAAAGGGGAACCTCACAGAACTGATTCTCGGGTGGCCCTGGCATTTGCACACCTCCTCTTTTTCTTAGCCGTTGCTATTTTCTAACCTTGGTTTCTTTTGGGGGGAGGAAGGTCACACCTGCCAATGCTTTGGGGTTACTCCTGGTGGTGCTAGGGGGGACCATATGGGATGCCGAGGATTGAAACTGGGTTGGCTGTGTGCAAGGCAAATGCGATTCCTGTTGTACTATCTCTCCAGCCCCTCTGTTTAGTTTGTTTTGTAGAGTACAACATAATCACTAGCCTGAGCTTACTTGCTGATTTTCATGCTTGTGGGACATCTTCAGGGTCACTGTAGATCCTCTAGGTCAAAAATCCTTACAAATGGATAGACTAGACATGAACATTAGACATTTAAGTACATACTTCCCCTTTCTTTCTGCATGTTTCCTAGCAAATTTTATTCAAAAAAATACCTTATTCCACTAAAATAAATGAAATACATTTGTGACTTTTCATCAGTAAATGGTTGGCTTATAATAGCTTGGATCAAGTATGGATCAAGTAAACATTTTTGAGCTGCGAGGGGTTCCAGCTGGCCAGTCGAAGAAGCGTGGCTGTCAAGTACTCGTTTGTGTCTGTAGACGTTTGTGCATCCAGGAGGTTAAAGCAGTACTAGAGCTTGGTTCCTTGCCGCCTCTAAGAAATGAATGTTCTTCTCAGGTTTATTTGCTAAAAGTACTTAAAAGCAAAAATATTGGCCACAGCAGTCTAGCTGAAGAAATGGCAGCAGGTTAGAGCAATAGTACAGAGGGTTTGGCATTTGCCTGGCATGCAGCTGACCTGGGTTAGATTCCCCAGAATCCCATATGGTTCCCAAAAGCATCAATGGGAGTGATTCCTGAGTGCAAAGTCAGAAGTAACCCCTGAACATTGCCAGGTGTGACTCAAAAAAGCAAAATCAAATAGAAAAATAAATGAATATCAGCAGACAGGGCAAGCTAAAAAGTCAGGGAATGAATTCTTATGGACAGGAGGTACATGGAGGATCCGGACGTTCAGGAGTTCCTAGGTACACTGGGAGAATCATGAGCTTACACACATCCCCAGAGCTGCTCAGACATTCTGGAAATTTCTAAGCTTTCACTTCTGACTGACCTTCAGGATCTGAGCAAGCAGAAAAGGCAAGGCTATACATGGCTAGCTTGCTGATAGGAAGTGTCCATGCACATATTTTCCGTTTGCCTACAAAAAATAAGAAGAGGGTTTGTGTGTTTACCTCAGGATTTAAAGAAAGTCTTCAAAATACTAAGGAGGGTAATCACTAATCGATAAACACAGGATTTAGTACTCATACATGACAAAGAATCACTTGATCACTTGATCACTTGAATCCCGTTATTCATCGATTTGCTCGAGCGGGCGCCAGTAACATTTCCATTGGACCCTATCACGTGCCAATGTAGCCCAATGGCATCTGGTTGATTCAGGAATATGAAGAGCCTCAAACCGTTCCTTCAGGGTCTTAACAAGGAAGTCTGACCATCTTGTAGGTGGGCGGCCACTTGATCTTTTGACATCCCATGGGATTCAGTCGGTAACGGCTCTAGTCCAGCGGTTGTCTCCAAATCGCATTACATGTCCAGCCCATCTGATTTTCGATGCCTTGGCAAACGAGACAGCGTCCATGATTCTGGAATAGCGACGGAGGTCAGAACTCCGGATTCCTTCTCTCACTTGAGTGAGGCGTGATATTCCAAGCATAGCTCTTTCGATGCCTCTCTGGGAGACCCGAATAGCATTCTCATCCTGCTTTCGTAGGGCCCAGGTCTCTGAGGCGTATGTTAATGCAGGGAGAACGGTGGAGTCGAAGAGATGTGCCCAGAGCCGGAGTTTCTTTGTCCTTTTAGCTATTTCTTCGATGCCTTTGAAGGCATTCCATGCCGCTCTATTTCTCCTGCGCAGCTCAGGTTTTAGGTCGTTCATCATGTTGACTTCTCGACCTAGGTACACATAACTGCTGCATTCAGAGATGTTTGTTCCATTGAGAGTGAATGGGGCCTCTGGAACTAGTTCATTTCTCATGAACATAGTTTTCTTCAGATTCAGCTGTAGACCTACCTTTCCACATTCTCGGTCAAAGTCAGCCAGCATTTGTGCCGCTTGACTAATGTTTGGTGTTATTAGAACGATGTCATCAGCGAAGCGGAGGTGGTGTAGTTGCCGACCATCTATCTTCACTCCCATTCCTTCCCATTCTAATTGTCTCATGATGTTCTCTAGGGTGGCACTGAAGAGTTTTGGTGAGATGGTATCACCCTGTCGAACCCCTCTTTTTGACATCAATGATCACTTCTTTGTAGAATGGTGAGATCCTGGTGGTGAATCCGTAATACAGCTCACTAAGAATCTTGATGTATTGGGTTTGAACACCCTGTTTGACTAGGGCTTCGATGACTGCTTCAGTCTCCACAGAATCAAAGGCTTTCTGTAAATCAATGAGCGTGAGACAGAGTGGCATCTTGTACTCCCTACAAACCTCAATGAGCTTGGTTACTGTGTGGATATGGTCAATTGTGCTGAATCCTTTCCGGAAACCTGCTTGCTCGCATGGTTGTCCTTCATCTAGTGTTCTGCTAATCCTGTTCAGGATGACTCATGTAAACAGCTTGTATATGACAGACAACAGGCAGATAAGGCGATAGTTGCCGATGTCGTGAATGTCTCCCTTCTTGAACAGTAGAACTGTCCTGCTGGTTTTCCATTGGGAGGGCACCTTGCATTCGGAAAGGTAGCGTGTGAAGAGCCGAGCTAGTGTATTGATGAGTACCGATGGCAGATTCTTCAGGTGTTCGGGTCTGACTTTGTCTGGGCCTGGTGCTGTTCCCTTCTTTACAGATGAGATGGCATGTCGGATTTCAGAAGGGAGAACATTGGGAATGACATATCCATCCTGTGGAATTTGGTATGTGGGCAGGTGGATGTGGCTATCAAAGAGATTTGAGTAGAAGTCCTGGATAATCTTCTCCATTGCCTTTCTGGAAGATGTGATAGATCCATCAGGGGCGTCGGAGGGCAGTCATCTTGGTCTTATAGTTGGCGAAGGACAGGCGGGCAGTGTGAATACTTTTCCCGGCTTCTGCTGCATCTTCCAGTATTTCTGCTCTTCTGTCTTTGAGGTCTGCTTTTATCGCTTCTCTGCACTGTTTAGCAAGCTTGGACATTAGCATTTGGTCTACTGAGGCTCGCGCCTTGCCACGTTGGCGAATGAGCTCAAGAGTTTCTGACGACAAGCGTCCTTTTGTGTCTTTCTCTCTCTCGGCATTCTTCGCACAATCATGGAGGTGCTGAACCAGTCGGTTGTATTCTTCATCGATGTCATCAATGATGGTATCTTCCCATGTTGCCGCAATGGTGCCAAAGAGTTCCCAGTTGGTGGTCGTTCTGGGAGTTCTCTTCTTAAACTTTACAGCCTTTTCTCCCGTTGCGGGAAGTAGAATTTTGCACCGAAGGAGACGGTGGTCCGATCCTGTCTGGAATTTGGGGACGACAGCTACATCGGTCAGACAAAACCATCGATTGAAGATGATGTGGTCAATTTCATTGTGGAACTGTCCGCCAGGAGATTCCCATGTCCAACGTTTCGCTTCAGCCTTCTGAAACTGTGAGTTCCCATGAATAGTCTTGGTGGACATGATGAACTCAGATAGTCTCTCACCCTGTTCGTTCCATTCTAGGCCCTGGGTCCCGATGTGGAGTTCTTCAGCCGATCTTCTCGGTCCTATCTTAACATTAAAATCACCGACTATGATCTTGTAGAAGGTGTGATCTTTTTATAGAACTCCTCCAATTCCATGTAGAATTTCTCAATTTCATCTTCTTTGTATGTGGATGTTGGTGCATAGACAATGAAGATAGAAATTGCTGGCAGTGGGCCACATCTCCTCAAGTGTAATCGTCCTATTCGGTTTGTTAGGCATTCAAATGAATCAATGTTGACAGCCATGTTCGTGTTGGCAAGGACACCAAGGCCACCGACGCCTCTTTCATCACATGTTCCAAGGAACAATTCTTCTCCGGTGTCAAATACAGCATGATGCGACTGGCGCCTCCTCGTCTCAGTCAGACCAATGATGTCATACTTGATCTTTCTTGCTTGCAGCATCAGATCCTCAATATATGCTTCCGATGCCAGTGTACGTGCATTGAAAGTACAGACAGTCATTTTAGTCCTTCTTCGTTTTGGCAGCCTAGGACAGCCGTGAAATTTTATCAGGCACTGCTTGTTTGCCTTTCTTACTGCTGTCATATTAAGGGCTCTTTCGGGGTCAGGAAAATAAACATTTTTGTTACTGGATTTGGCATATCGAACACGCATCGGACAGCTTGCCAGGCTCTGCCATGCGGGCACTATATTCTCATTACTTTGTGGGGCTCTCTCAGAGGGGTGGGTAGAATATTTGTGGTAATTTGGAGGTAAATCACGGGGCCGCACAGCAGCCGTGCAATGGGGGAAAGCTGGTTTCTGCTCTGCCGGGTGTACCTGTGTCTTAGGCTCAAGCATTCCTGGGCTTGAAATACTCTCCTCTGAAGGGCGGGTCTCTGCAGGGCGGGTCCTTGTAGGCTGGGTTTCTGACAAGCTGGGCTGGAGACTGGATTAATCTGTGGGCTGGAGACTGGATTAATATGCTGGGGGGAGATCTTACCAGCTGCAGAGTGTGGATTGTGACACAGATCGCTGCCAGCAAGGTGTGGGGGGTTTCTCTGGGCTCCTCTGAGGCTCCATCGGGATGGTGGACTCGGGTCGGAAGTTGCTCTCGTGGTCCATGGAATGCAGGGGGTTCAATGGGGAAAGCTGGTTTCTGCTCTGCCGGGTGTACCTGATTTAAGAGCGATAGCCCAGTGGGTAGGGCGTTTGCCTTGCACGGTGCTGGCCCTTGCCTGCCTGGGTTCTTTCCCGGCATCCCATATGGTCCCTGAGCACCGCCAGGGAGTAATTCCTGAGTGCAGAGCCAGGAGAAACCCCTGAGCATTGCCGGGTATGACCCAAAAAAAAAAATGACAAAGAATAGAATAAATAAACAACTACAGCAACACCAAATAAGTTGCATCACCGAAACCTAGAGAGGGAGATAATCTGAATTTCAGAGTTCCCATATTGCATCATTTTCAACAATAGAAAGCTGTTATAGAATGAACATGGTCTGCTTATAAGAGAAAAAGAGGAGAGTAACATGAGTGTGTGTGAGGACCATACACATTGACTTACTGGACAAGGATCTAAACCAATCATTTAGAGAAGCGAAAAGAGACAAACTTTTTGGTCTCTCTGGGCCAGAAAGCTAGAAAGTGCTTGCCTTGATCACGCTATGTAGCCAACAGTGGTCAGTTTTGGCACAGCACATGATTCCCCAAATTCCTTCAGGAGCACCCCTGAGCACACAGACAGGAGGAATCCCTGAGCACTGTGTGGCAAAAATATAAATAAAATAAAAGGATACCATCAAAAGAGTAAAAAGATAATTTTTGAGACAGTTTAGCATTCATAATATGTAAAAAGCTTCTATAATGCAACAAAAGGATAATGATCCAATTAAGAAGCAAGTATATGACTTGAGTAGACCCTCCTCCAAAGAAGATTATAACAAGCTTAAAAGACACAGAAAAGATGTCCAAATTATTGATCAACAGGGAAATGCAAATTAAGATCACAAACAGATACCAGTTTCTAGTAGTGTTCCAGTTTTGGTGGAGCTTGGCAGAACCCACCTACACTGCAGTTTCGGTGTGAAATAGCTCTTTCCCGACTCCGCAGAATTGTGCAGAAGTAGAGGTTGAGGAACATTGAGATTCAGCCTCACCTAAAACCCACCACCACGGCCAATACAGGGCTGCTGGTGGCAGCACAACAGATGTGAGTACTGCTTTAAAAAGGGAGCTGAAGACCACCCTCATTCACCAGGGCCTCACACTGGAAATCTGTGAAGCTGTCAAAGCCTTAGACAAGCACCAAGCCCATCTTGAGTGCTTGCCTCCAACTGTGTTGCCCATGTTTGTCACCTTGGTGGAGGTCCTTTGTGCTGAACACCAGAACAACCTAATGAAGGTTGATGACAAGAACAAACTAAAAAATGGCTGGGCTTCTGTAAAACTGACAGAAAAGAGAAACCTCACAAAGTGGTTGGCTGCAGTTGTGCTGTGGTTAAGGACTATGGCAAAGAATCCTAGGCCAACGATTTTATCAAGGAATACTTTGAATGAAAGAAATGACTAAAAAAGAATTTTTTAGCTATCTTGAGAAAAAATAAAAGTAAAATAGCACAGTCACTGCAGAAAAAAAATTATCAGTTCTTGAAAAAGTTAAGTGTTGAGGGATTTGGCTCAAGTAGATGCATATTCAAGGTCTTAAATTCAACCCTTAGTAACACGTGGCCCCTGCCACTCTCTGGCATATCCAGTGTCACTTGAAGCAACTAATTAAAACATGATAAACTGAGGCTGGAAGAATAGTATAGCTGGTACAACATTTGCCTTGCACGTGACTGACCCCTGTTTAATCCCAAAACCACAGAATGGTTCCCTGAGCTCACCAGCAGTAATCCCTGAACACCACTGGCTGGGATCCAGTGGTGCTTAGAAACAAAGAAACAAGGTGCCAGAGTAAAAACATAGCAGGTAGGGCATTTGCCTTGCAAGTGGCCAACCAAGGTTATATCCTCGGCATCCCACATGGTACCCTGAGCACCGCCAGGAGTAATTCATGAGTGCAGAGCCAAGAATAAGCCCTGAGCATTGCCGAGAGTGCCCCAATAAAGAAAAAAATGTTAAGCATAGTATTACAGTATGATATAGTCATTCCACTCTTGGTTATTTACTCAAGAAATGTTAAATAGGTCACTTGCCACTTGTCTTCCCGTTATTCATCAATTTGCTTGAGCAGGCACCAGTAATGTCTCCATTTGTCCCTGTTGCATTCTAGTGTAGCCCTAGGGCATCTGCTCACAACAGGAACACGAATAGCCTCAAACCATTTGTTCAGTTCATGGGGATGAGGTCTATCATCATTACTGTTTTGGCATATTGAATACGACATGGGTAGCTTGCCAGGCTCTGCCATGTGGGTGGGATACTGTAGGAAGTAGATAGGCTCCTATTTCATTCATTTACTGATAAATTTTCCCATTAAACAGGTACCCCAATAAAAACAAGCTTATCAACAGTCCTAGCAACACTATTCACGGAGTAGAAAGGTATGCCACAAATGTATAACACTATTTATAGAGCTGGAAAGCATGAGTCCAGGAAGTATGAACTTATACACACAGTCCGGTACCTCCATACAATGAAATATTTTGCAGTGGTAGAAAGATGTGAAGTACTAATACATATTTTTAATTGTATAAAAATGAAGATATAAAGATGATCTGCTTGGATCATCTATCTATAAAACATACCAAGTGGGAAAAAACTAGCACATAAGGTCACAATTATGTGACTGCATTGAAATAAAATATACAGAGTCTCAGGGCCAGGGAGGTACATCAGGGGCTAAGGCTCTTGCTGCTCTTGCACATATGTTACGTATCTGCTCTTGCACATATGTTATCCTGATTCAGCACATAAGTGGTAGATCCTGATTCAGTCCCTGTTGCAGGTCTCCTTTAAGGGCCGCTGCATATGCTCTGAATTTCCG
Source organism: Cryptotis parvus (assembly GCA_021461705.1). Taxonomy (NCBI): domain Eukaryota; kingdom Metazoa; phylum Chordata; class Mammalia; order Eulipotyphla; family Soricidae; genus Cryptotis; species Cryptotis parvus. Next base: position 47,591 of record JAJIBD010030491.1, on the reverse strand, counting down.
CCTGCAAATCACTTCGTAGATAAGGGGGTAGTCTAAATGTGGCAGTTTATCTGACCATGTATGCTGTACTAGCTGGTATAAATATTCTCCCATGCTACCACAATCATCGTGGGACTAGCTAGATCTTACCAGCATATTAGCCTGGCCACGCAGGACCCCTGGGTAATTAGACCAGAGAGAAATGCTGTTTGCTTCCAAGCAAACAAGTATGGCTCCCTGATATACTCAAAGGCAACTAAAATACAAAACTACAATGAAGTAGAAGAGACTTGTGAAGGCTTGGAGAAATATTTAACTGGCATTAGTATTAGTCTTTGGTACAGAGACATGCCATCTCAGAAACCCCCTTCTCTACCCTATAAAGGCATTTCCAGGCAGATCTTGGCTCAAAACATTAGCATACTAAAGGGCCTAGGTGAGGTGCAGGGAGGGATTACCTAAGGGCATTTGACCCTCCCTGCTTTACATGACAGTGGGAGGAAGGTCTGAGTGGCAGGGGTATAAAACTAGCCTGTTTCCTTTCTCCCACGCTTCTTTGTGGGCTCTCTCTTTTGTGAGCGCTCACCCTTCTTGAAAGTCTTGTCTTCTTCTTCTTTTACAAGGCCTTTACACGTGGTGGCCGCCATCTTGGCCTACACGTGGCTGGGGTTCTAGCCTGGAATCCTAAGCACCGGGCTTTTCCTTTTGCTGATTTGTATGCCTGAACCTGTGATAAGTAAAGCCTTTTAATACTGCATCGGATTCCTGAGTTTTCATCTATTCCTCGCCGGCTTCAGAGGTAGAAGGAAACTTCGCTTCCCGGCACTGTCGGGGACGCCGTGGGCGGCACCCGACAAGTCCCCAGCACTGCATCTGGTTCCCGAGTACTGCCAAGAATGCTCCCTAGACACAGAACCAATAATAGGCTCTGAGCACTGTGGTGTATGGCCCAAACACAACTAAATGAATGGATGGATAAATAAAAAATGGATGGATGAATAAACAAAATATTCAGAATCAGCAAACCCTTAAAGAAATAAAGTAAATTAGTGGTTGTCAGGGCTGGGGAGAGGCAGAGTAAATAAGGACTGTTTAGTAAGCAAATGATTTCTTTCTTGGGGTGACTTTTTTTTAACAAAATGGAGATGATAGTTTTACACCATTGTAAATACACTAATCACGTTGATTGTAAAGACACTTTTAGGTGGTTTGTTTTAGGATATGAATTTTAGGATGTGGATATTGGCTAATTTTAAAAGCAAAACATGTGGCATCTTTCTGGAATACATTACAAACCCCTTACTTAATTTGGCACCCATCCTCTTTCATTTTCTGGCTCTTTGTCTCTCTTTCCATACACCTAAATTGACCAGCAATAATTTCACCTTCTAAGCTCTCATTTACCTCCACAACTTTGTAATAAGAAATGTTCTTCCTTCCTCTTTTCTTTTTTTGCTTGAATAACTCCTATTTCTTCAAAATTCTGCTCAGATTTATTTTCTCTAAAAAAAAATACATTTCCTAATTGCCTCCCCATTCTACTCCCTAGCTCTGGTTAAAGTATAGATTTCTAACCATGGGTTCCCATAACATCCTTTGCATACTGCATTTGTTACTCTGTCTTCTAATTATCTCCCTCTCCAAACTGTGAGCTTCTCAAGTGCAGAAATTGTGCCGGAAATAACTGCTGGCAGTGGTCCTGGCACACAGCACATGCTCACAAAGTGTTGAGTTGTTAAACTGGACCACAACTTTCTCAAGCATAATTTTTGTTCATGTGCTTTCTCTTTTGGCCACAAATCTTTCTGGTTTTCCTTATAGAACATAGTATATTATAACCAACGCACTCGCGTTCCTGGGTCATTGATTACCAATAGAGTGTGTACCTGGATCCTGAGAAAGACATGCCCTCCACAGAAATGGCTCAGCATTCGTGGCCTCTTTCTGGTGGACTTTGAGATCCTTCTAGTAGTATAGGGGAGGTGAATACGAGAACCTTAGGTCAAGTTAAATGCCCATGTTTCCATCATACTGATAGACCACCTACATAACTTCAGACAAGTCACCTATGTGCTTTGGGATTCACTGATTCAGTCATATGATGAGGATAGATACAACTTCCCTACCTTATATACAAAATCACTTGAAGGTTGAAATGAAGAAAAGATCATCCTAATTTTTAAAAATACCAACTTTATGTAGGCGGTATTTTTTAAATGTTTAACAGTCATAGTCCACCAAACTTTACATAATAGAAACTTGGAGTCAACCAAAACTGAATACCTCACCAAGCACAGTCAGTAATCTTTGGCAGATCACGTATCACTTGTATCACTTGTCTCCCTGTTTGTCATTGATTTGCTTGAGTGGGCACCAGTAACATCTCCATGTGTCCTGTCACATGATAGTAGAGCCAAATGCAACTGCTTGCTCCAGGAACATAAAGAGCTTCAAACCATTTCATCAGGTCAAGGGAATGAGGTCTATAATTGCACACATAAGTAAATTAAAAAATCATGGACTAGCATGATTACATGTTCATCTTCATCATCTTCCCAGGCGTGATGTTTGTGGCATTTCTATTCCACATACACGAGGAACTGAGGTGAGTGGAACAAGCTGGAAGGAGTGGCTGACGCCGATATCCCGACCCCTGCTCTGGGACCTCATAGCCGGGAGATGAGACTGTGTAGAATCTTTCAAGTGATATTCATTGCAGAATAAAAATAGCTTGCCCAGATTTGACCGCATAAAAATAAATCCATTCCTAGCTTGAGATTAGAATTAATAAGTCTTCAAAGAATGGAATCATTTAATTTTATGAAATTGGAAAAATGCTGCTTTGTACTTTCCCAACAAACCATATTTTTTAAATGTTCTTTCTTACACTGAACATATGGCTTCTTTTTTTGTCACTCCCACTAATGATAACTTTAAGGGTCACCCTAGTGTGTCCATTCATCACAGAAACATAGATTCAACTAAGATTAACCACCTTTCCAGCCACAGCCAGCAAGTATTTTCTTTCTAGTTAATGTCTGCTCATACTATAGCAAAATGAATAAGTAAGGGCAAATAATTAAGTGGGTACTTTAAGTTTCTTTTTTTAGTAGCTATGAAATGAAAATTGAATACAATTTAAACAAAGCTGTTCTGATCATAAATTATTTTAGGATTATAAAACAACTTAAGAAAAATGTTACAGGGGGCTGGAGTGATAGCACAGCAGGGAGGGCATTTGCCTTGCATGCAGCCAACCCAGATTCTATCCCAGGCATTCCATTATGGTCCCCTGAGTACCACCAGGAGTATTCCTGGCACTCTTTCTGAGTGCAAAGCCAGGAGTAATCCCTGAGCATTTCCAGGTGTGACCCAAAAGCCATAATAAAGTTATAGGCCATATGAATCATGAAACTTTGGTAAAGTAAGGAGGAATTCTCTTCAATATAGGAGAAATATCTATGCTCTCTTTTCCTTCAGAGCTTTTCTTTTTTCTCTTATTTTTCTCCTAGTGCTTTATCTCAACTAATCACAATCTCATTGTCATCCTAAATATGCCTTTACACAAACCATACCATTAACAATCTCTACTCTTTTTTATACTTCACTTACCTTTTTTGAAAATTATTTGATTTTTCTGGATACTCCATTTCATATTTTTGTGGGGTATTATTTGTTTCTCTATTAAGGTACTTATCACATTAAATTGCAATTCCTTTTAGTACTTGCTCATTTCCCATGAGTTTTATTGTGCTCTTTGGACTTAGCAATCTGCCCAGCACTGAACAGAGGTTCACAAGTGTTTATTGAAGACTTCAGGATCTTCCACCTCTCTCTGTGCAACCATCAGAAAACTTCAGTCTTGAAATTTGGGCTCCTATTTTCTCTACAAAATCAAGAGTTTAATCCTCTTTGGGAATCAGTGAGTGAGTCTGGGTTCCAAGAATTCAATCACTTGTATCACTTGTCTTCCCATTGTTCATTGATTTGCTGGAGCGGACACCAGTAACATCTCCAAACATCCCTGCATGCTAGTGTAGCCCAAGGGCATCTGCTCATTCCAGGAACACGAAGAGCCTCAAACCATTCCTCAGGTCATGGGAATGAGGTCTATAATTGTTACTGTTTTTTGGCATATCAAATATGACACAGGTAGCTTGAAAGGCTCTGCCGTGTAAATGGGATACTCAGTAGTAGTTTCTCAGGTTGTGCATTTACTGATGAACCACAATGGGGGAGACACTGGCTTTTCTCTTGTGTGGAGCTCTAATGAGCTGTGGAGTCCGGATGTTGAAAATGGCTGTCCTCATGGTGCAGTGGTTCCTCTGACTTCTTGCGAGGCTCTCATTGGGATGATGGGCCAGGGCTAGAACCCACCTTCCCTCCCAGATGCCTCAATCAGCTGAGCACAGGGAGAGCCGGTAGCAGCTCTGCCCATGTATCTGTATTCCATGATTTTAATAGCATCATTAACTGTGGTAATATAAAACATGCTAAATGCATAGAGAAGGCCAGAAGGTGTGGCCTTACAGTCTGCACTATGAGTAAATTTGCATCAGAGGAGATCAATCTGTAGCTAGGGAAGTCTACAGTGTACCCATGTGTGCTGTGCTCTAGTCACAATGGGAAGAAATAAAACACTATCCTGCTTTTCTCCAGTTGTGTCAATAGACTTTTTCCGGAAAGATACAGTAGGATAGCTTATAGAAAAAGGAAGGGAATGGATGCTTAAAAAATCGCACATCTATTAGCAGGGTTTCTATTAGCAGGGTTGGTTGTTCTTGAAACGCCGGTAGTGCTGGTTAGTTTTTCCGTTTATCTCCTTGACTCATCCATAGTTTTACTCACTCACAGTCCTGTTCTTGGTCCCTACACCCTAATTTGGCTTGAAGGCGTCCTCAGGTGCCTTAATGGGGCTGATCTGTGAGGCTCACATGCCAAAGGCAGAGGACAGGCATCTGTTTTTCCCTCGCCTGCCCCTCAGGCTTCTGGCAGTGGCACCATTTCACTACAGTCTCTGCCATGCTTCAGCTCCTCCAGACTCCTACTCCCTCCTAGTCTCACTCTTTTTTTAAATTTTTATTTTTACAATTACAAAGATATACAATTAAAAAGTTCATATTTGGGCTTTGGTCATACAGTATTCCAGCCCCCATCCCGCCACCTGTGCCCATCTCCCACCACCAACGTCCCTGGTTCCCTCCTCTCTCCCCCCAGCCCTCCTCCACGGCAGGTTCTGTATTTCTTTCCCTTTCTCTTTCTCTTTTCCTTCCCTTCCAGACTATGGATTACAGAACATACATTAAAGGGTTGTCATGTGTATCTTTTTGCCTCTATTTAATGCTCAGTTCTAGGTTGGCATTACTACCCTCGACAATTGTTAGCACACGATTCCATTTTACCTAGCCTCTGTCTAGGTAAAATGGAATCATGTGCTAACAATTCTCTGTCTTACCTAGCTTCTGTCTTACCTAGCCTCTGACTCCCACAGGTTTGTGATAATTTCCACCTTTGACAAGACCTCCTGATATATATATATATATATATATATATATATATATATATATATATATATCACTTGACCTTGGATATTGGTATCATAATATGTACATATATATTTATGTCATGCAAATAAATGCAGTCATTCTGTATCTGTCTCTCTCCTTCTGGCTAATTTCACTCAACATAATCTTCTCCATGTCGATCCTTTTATAGGCAAATTTTATAACTTCATTTTTCCTGACAGCTGCATAGTATTCCATTGTGTAGATGTACCAAAGCTTCTTTATCCAGTCATCGATTTTCGGGCACTCTGGTTGCTTCCAGATTCTGCCTATTGTGAATAATGCTGTAATGAACATAAAAGTAGGGATGGTGTTTCCGCTGCGTATTTTTGGTTTCCCAGAGTAGATTCCCAGGAGTGGTATGGCTGGGTCAAATGGGAGTTCAATTTCTAGTCTTTGGAGGAATGTCCATATTGTTTTCCAGAAACGCTGCACCAGCGGACATTCCCATCAACAATGGATGAGTGTCCCCTTTTCCCCACATCCACGCCAGCACTTGTTGTTCTTGTTCTTTTGAATATGTGCCAGTCTCTGTGGTGTAAAGTGGTATCTCATTGTTGTTTTGATTTGCATCTCTCTGATGATTAGTGATGATGAGCATTTTTTTCATATGTTTATTGGCCATTCGAATTTCTTCCTTGCTGAAGTTTCTGTTCATTTCTTCTCCCCATTTTTTGATGGGGTTGTTTGTTTTCTTCTTGTAAAGTTCTACCAGTGCCTGATATATCCTGGATATTAACCCCTTATCAGATGGGTATTGGGTGAATATTCTTTCCCATTCTGTGGACTGCTTTTGTATCTTAGTCACTGTTTCTTTTGAGGTGCAGAAGCTTTTTAGTTTCATGTAGTCCCATATGTTTATCTTTTCTTCTAGTTGCTTTGTTAGTGATGTTTCACCTTTGAAGATGCCTTTAGCTTCAATGTCGTGGAGGGTTTTTCCTATATTTTCTTCAATGTACTTTATGGATTCAAGTCTGATATTCAGATCTTTAATCCATTTTGATCTGATTCTTGTGCATGGTGTTAGACACAGGTCCAAATTCATTTTTTTACATGTCGCTGCCCAGTTTTCCCAGCACCACTTGTTGAAGAGGCTTTCCTTACTCCATTTTAGACTCGTTGCACCTTTATCAAAGATTAAATGATCATGTGTTTGAGGTTGGGTGTCAGGATACTCAATTCTATTCCATAGGTCCACATGTCTGTTTTTATTCCAATACCATGCTGTTTTAATTACTACTGCCTTGTAGTACAGTTTGAAATTGGGAAAGGTAATGCCTCCCATCTTCTTTTTCCCGAGGATTGCTTTAGCTATCCTTGGGGGTTTATTGTCCATACAAATTTCAGGAATGTTTGGTCAATTTCTTTGAAGAATGTCATGGGTATCCTTATAGGGGCTGCATTGAATCTGTACAGAGCTCTAGGGAGTATTACCATTTTGACAATGTTGATTCTCCCCATCCATGAGCAGGGAATATGTTTCCATTTCCTTGTGTCCTCTTTTTATCTCTTGGAGCAGTGTCTTGTAGTTTTCTCTGTACAGGTCCGTTACACACTTTTTTAAGTTGATTCCTAGGTATTTGATTTTCTGTGGCACAATTGTGAATGGAATTGTTTCCTTAATATCCCTTTCTTCTCTTTCGTTATTTGTATATAGGAAAGCCACTGACTTTAGGGTGTTGATTTTGTATCCTGCCACTCTACTATATGCGTCTATTGTTTCTAGGAGTTTTTTGCTAGGGTTCTCTAGGTATAATATCATGTCATCTGCAAATAATGATAGCTTGACTTCTTCCTTGCCTATCTGGATGCCCTTGATGTTCTTTTCTTCTCTGATTGCTATGGTAAGTACTTCCAGTACTATATTGAATAAAAGAGGTGAGATTGGGCAACCTTGTCTTGTCCCTGTTCTAAGGGGGAAGGCTTTCAATTTCTCCCCATTTAGGATGATGCTCCCTGTGGGCTTTCATTAGGTGGCTGTAACTATCTTGAGGAAAGTCCTTTCATTTCCCATTTTCTGGAGGGTTTTAATCATGAACGGGTGGTGGATCTTGTCAAATGCTTTCTCTGCGTCTATTGATAGGATCATATGGTTTTTATTTTTTCTTTTATTGATATGTGTTGGGCACCATTTCATGCTGGACTCCGCCCACTGCCACGTTGCCTTCCTGCCCTGTGTCCTGCGCATGTGCAGGGTCCTGTGTCCGTGCATGCGCAGAGTCCCTGGCGTGGTGTGACTAATCACACCACGCCAGGGACTCTGCGCATGCACGGTCCAATCAGGGCATGTTTTGTCCAATCAGGGCATGCTTTGTCCAATCAGGGCATGTTTCATCAGCTCGTATGAGCTCGGACGAGCTCGTATGACCTGTGCCGGCCAATAGGAAGTGGACACATCGACCCGTACCATTTGTGCCAGGAAATGGATAACGGACATGCCGACCAGCACTGTATAAAGGCAGCTTGCGCAGAGGGTCGAGGTCCTTTCGCCATTTTAAGTTTCAAACTTCAGGAGCTCCAGTAAAGCGTGTTCTAAGAAGAATCCTGTTGTGGTAGTTCTTCATCGTGGGCAGTCGAGGGCACCCCACAAGTGGTGCCAAAACCCGGGAAATGCAACATCCAGGCACTAGGTAAGGACCCCCGGTTTTTCCAGGAGGATTCAGAACTTGGAGGTGCGGAGCAGCGGCGCCGGTAAGTTCCCTCTCCATGAAGTAACATATGGGCAGGCTAGTTTTTAGTATTGACTGTGTAGTTGCTGCAATCCTTGTACTTGTTATTTTTGTGCTTGGGACCCTGTGTTGCTTCCTTTGCCGCTGGCACCAACCCTGCAAGGAGTGCACTTGTTGGTTCTGTGTGTAGATAAGAGCACAATATGGGAAAGAAACACAAATTCCAGCATAGAAGGTTTTTTTTCAGCCAATTCAGCAGCTGCTGAAAGGAAGAGAGTTAGAGATTTCTGATAGAACAGTAAGAGGATTTTTGGGAGGGACGTAGAAACCGCGGCTCCATGATTCGCAGTTTCGGGGAATGTTAATGCCTTCTGCTGGGAAAGGCTTGGCAAGGATTTAAGCAGCAGGAGAGAAAAGGAAAAATTACACCCGCGAATCCTGCCTTTATGGAGACTAATCCGCGCCTGTCTGAAAGGAGACAGATGTGGCGACATTCTCCGCGAGGGAAGCAGAATTCTCGCAGAGCACCGAGAAAGCATGTCCGATTTAAATAGTAAAAGTGGAGGAGTTAAAAAGGGAACGAAGCAAAAAATAAAGCAAGGTGTACACAAAGAAAAACAAAGGCCTGATCAGGGAAAAAGGTAACTAAGCCTCCAGGACAGTATCCAGTTCTGGATGAATTTTCTCAGGGAAAAAAGATAACTAAGCCTCCAGGACTGTATTCAGTTCTGGATGAATTTTCAAACTTGTCGATCTCAGAATCTGAGGAGGAAAGGGAAGACATGTTTAATTCAGAGGAAGAGACAGAGTCAGAGGAAATTGCAGTGGTATATGAGAGGGAAAGGTATGATCCGGAGCTTACCAGACCCCCTGCCATATAACCCGCAAAACAACAACTATGCAGAAAAGGTCTCAGCGCCTCCAGTTGAGGGCGCAAGCCTCATTCCCCATAAAACTTGGAGAAAATTGGCTTCGGCCTTTCCTGTATTTGAGGATGCTACCATACATAATCAGTTCCATCAGCCAGTGGAATATAAGCAACTTAAAGATTTGGCTGAGGCAACCAGGAGTTATGGTGTTTCTGCGAGCTTTACCATAGCTCTTGTGGAATGCTTAGCCCAAAATGCCATGACACCTTCGGATTGGTTCCATATAGCCAAGGCATGTCTAAATTTTCTAATTTTGAATGACGAAGGCCGCTCAGCTGCCGATCGACATGCCAATAATATTTGTTCTACTAATATAAAAGTAAAATGGAAAAATGTTTTGGATAACAAATGGTATGGACCGGATCCAGTAATATCAAGATCCAGGGGAGCTGTTTGTGTTTTTCCACAGGACAAGGAAGATCCAATTTGGGTATCGGAAAGATTGGCGTGCTTCACCCGTCAAGATGACAAGAGAGCTGATCATTTTGACGTTACTGATGAGTCTACAGCAGAGCTTCGGAAAGAAGGAAAGACTTTGGCGATAACCAGGACATGGCCGATGCCAGTGCCAATATGAAAAGTTAAACAATGAAAGCAAAATGATTGTGAAATATCTTGTAGGCAGTTGGTCGCAGGAGACAGTGGACTTGTTATATCTGCAATTGATGGACATAGTTGCTCTTAACGCCACCCAAGTTGAACCCATTACCCTTGGGAATTTTACTGAGTGGATGTTTTCCACCTTTAACTTCGTTAAGGAATGGGTGAGGGTGGGAATTTTTGGTGCAGTTTGTTGTGCTGACGTGTTCCTTTGCCTCTGGTTGTTATGCAAACTTAGAGTAGGTCATGCCCAGGATAAAGCTGTAATCATACAGGCCATGGAAGCCTTGGAGCAAGGCGCATCTCCCCAGGTTTGGCTTGCTAGCCTCAAGAGAGAACTTTGAACATGGTCTTGGCACCAGGAGGTCTTGTTGCCATTGCACCCTGTAAGACATGTTCAATAGCACGTTACAGCCTTTGCACTCTTTAGGCTTAGTGCCATTGCACAAGGAAAAGGTGTAACGCTGTTGTCTCTTTCTCCAGGCAACCACCTTCGATCGGCTGGTGCTGAAGAAGTATTGGCCTTGATTGGGTAGATGCCAAGGTGTTTTTATAAAACAAAAAAAGGGGGAGATGTTGGGCGCTATTTCATGCTGGACTCCGTCACTGCCACATTGCCTTCCCGCCCTGTGTCCTGCGCATGAGCAGGATCCTGTGTCCCGGGGGCATGTGCAGGGTCCTGTGTCCCATGCATGCGCAGAGTCCCTGGCGTGGTGTGATTAGGCTTTGTCCAATCAGGGCATGTTTCATCAGCTCAGACGAGCTCGCACGACCTGCACCAGCCAATAGGAAGTGGACATGTCGACCCGCACCATTTTTGCCAGCCAATGGGAAACAGACACGCTGACCAGCACTGTATAAAGGCAGCTTGCTCAGAGGGTCGGGGTCCTTTCGCCATTTTAAGTTTCAAACTTCAGGAGCTCCAGTAAAGCGTGTTCTAAGAAGAATCCTGTTGTGGTCCTTCTTCACCGCGGCGGTCAAGGGCATCCCACAGACATGATGTATTATGTTGATTGACTCGCTAATGTTGAACCATCCTTGCATTCCCTGGATGAATCCTACTTGGTCATGATGTATAATCTTCTTGATGAGTCTTTGGATTCTGTTTGCTAGTATTTTGTTGAAGATCTTAGCATCCGTGTTCATCAGGGATATTGGTCTGTAGTTTTCTTTCTTTGTGTTGTCTCTCCCTGCTTTGGGTATCAGTGTGATATGTGTCTTATAAAAGCTGTTTGGGAGTGTTTCTGTTTCTCTATTTCCTAGAAGAGCTTGAAAAGGACTGGCAGTAGGTCCTCCTTAAAGGTTTGGTAGAGTTCACTAGTGAATCCATCTGGACCTGGGCTTTTGTGTTTGGGCAGACTTTTAATTACTGTTTCTATTTCCTCGATGGTGATAGGCTTATTCAAGTATAGGAGATCTTCTTTTTTCAGCCGTGGGAGGTTATAGGACTTGAGGAATTTATACATTTCTTCTATATTCTCATGTTTCACGGCATACAGGCTCTCAAAGTAATCTCTGATGATCTTTTGGAGGCCCTTAGGATATAGCTAAAAGAAACCCCAACAAGAATACTCCAAGACACATCTTAATTAAAATGACAAAAACTATAGATAGAGATAGAATACTGAAAGCAGCAAGATCAAAGAAGGAAATCACATACAAAGGAACATCCCCAAGATTTACAGCAGACTTCTCTGATGAAATACTCCGAGCCGAAAACAATGGTGGGATATTGTGAAAAGGCTCAATGAACTGCAGGCCTCACCAAGAATTCTTTACCCGGCTAGACTCACATTCAGATATGAAGGAAATATACACAACTTCATGGATAAGCAACAACTCAGGAACTTCATGGACTCAAAACCAACTTTAAAAGAAGGACGGAAGGGTCTACTGTAATATGACCAAACCCATAAGCACAACAAGCAAAAACAGAAAGATGGCACAAAATCCGATGACAATAATCTCTCTCAATGTCAATGATCTAAATACACCAATTAAGAGACACAGAGTGACAAAATGGATTAAAAAATTGAACCCAACATTCTGTGTCTACAAGAAACGCATCTAAATAATCAGAACAAACACAGACTCAAAGTCAAAGGTTGGAAGACCATTCTCCATGCAAATAACTCCTCCAAAAAGGCTGGTGTGGCCATATTAGTATCAGAAGGTTAGAAGGGTCAACAAAGGCCATTTCTTATTAATTAAGGGGTATGTACACCAGGAAGAAATTACACTACTAACCATATATGCACCCAACCAGGGGCCAGCAAAATACATAAAACAACTGCTAAGAGACCTCAAGGAGGACATTAACAGCACAATAATAGTTGGAGACTTCAACACTGCTCTATCAACGATGGATAGATCAACAAGATTGAAACTCTTCAAGGAAATATTGGCCCTGAAGGAAGAAATGGAAGAAAGAGAGCTAGTGGATATATATATACAGGGCTTTTCATGCCAAAAAGCTGAATACACATTTTCTCTAGTGCACATGGAACATTCTCCAAGATAAACCACATGCTGAGCCACAAAGCATACCTCAATAAAATAAAAAGATAGAAATTGTGTCAGCTATCTTTTCATACCATGATGCACTGAAAATGGAAGTTAACCGTACCCAGAAACAGGGAGTCAAACCAAACACCTGGAAACTGAACAGCTCACTCCTGAACAACAAATGGGTCATAGAAGAAATCAAACAGGAAATCCAAAGATTTCTGGAAACAAATGAAAATGAAGACACCAACTATAAGAACTTGTGGGACACGGCAAAAGCCATGTTAAGAGGGAAGTTTATAGCTCTGCAAGCATTCATCAGGAAACAAGAAAGGGCCCACATAAACAACCTGACTACACAGCTGAAGACATTAGAAAAAGACCAACAAAAAAGAGCCCAACCCAGGCAGAAAAAAGGAAATAATAAAACTTAGAGAGGAAATCAATGAGTTGGAAACCAAAAAAAAACAATCCAAAAGATTAATGAAACCAAGAGCTGGTCTTTTGAAAAAATAAACAAGATTGACAAACCACAGACAAGACTTGTAAGGACAGGGAAAGAGAGAACCCAAATAAACAGTATCAGAAATAAAAATGATGACATCACAACAGAAACCACAAAAATCCAAAAGATCATCAGAGATTACTTTTAGAGCCTGTACGCTGTGAAACATGAGAATCTAGAAGAAATGAATCAATTCCTGAAGTCCTATAACCTCCCACGGCTGAAACAAGAAGACCTCCAAGACCTCAATAATCCTATCACCATCAAGGATATAGAAACAGTAATTAAAAGTCCTAGTCTCACTCTTGGGTGGAGTCTGGCCCATCCGATCATCATCTGCTCTCTACTGAACAAAAATATGAATAAAAGCTGTGCTGCTTACATGCTTCAGTTCCTCCTCTGATATGTCTTTCATTGAGCAACTCCTGTACCAACAGTGTAATATTAAGGGGAGGCTGTGAGGGTTGGGAAAGGCAGTGGCAGAAATTTCCATTTAAGTTCATTGATTTTTGCCCTTTTGCAGAAATATTACAAGGTGGAACAATTGTGGTTCCCTCGGGTGATTGTTTTGAACACAGACTCCCAGAGGTCCCCAGGGGCCAATGTCTGAAGTTTTGCACCTCCTGTTTCCTACAAAAAGCTGCAAGGAACTATGTAACTGTCTCTCACTCTCTTTCAATTCAATAAACCAGCTTCCAGCATCCCGTGGGTCAGTGGGGTCATGCAAAAAACAGAGTGAGAGAGACAGCTAGAGAGGCTAGTGTGGCCATGTGTTTCCCATGTCAAACTTCCCTAACATTCTTTGGTTTAAAAACAATTTGGGTCCCCTGCAGATTATTATGGATAAAGAACATTTTCACCAAATTGTTTTCATTCTTGCCAGTAAAAGTAGCTCACCTGCTCACTCACATTTCAACAAGGATTGATTTTTCTCATTACTTTCTCCCCTTCACCCATCCCTCTGCCGTGGCTGGACACTGGTTGCAGATCCTATAGGTGAGATTGAGATTGCCTGTCACTCTAGGTGACATTCATAAGTACTTTTTTCTAGAAAGGCAGATTCTTTGGTGAGACAAAGATAATGAACGCCCAAAAAGGGCTATTTTCAGATAGTAGAGATTTAAGAAAACACAGGATGTGCCCTACCAGCTAGTACCAATGTTCATTTCTCAGTTTCCCTTATATTCCCTTGTATTTAGGCAAATACATCAGAATATTTTTATATTCTGATGTATTTGCCTAACATGCTGTCTTGTGTTACTGTTTCTGTTTGCATCCATTTCTGTGCAGTGCTCCTGAGACTCTATATTTTATAGCCTGTTTTTAAAAGAGTCACCAATAAAAGGAAGATATTTTTAATTCCTCGTATAGTTTTTTTTGGGGGGTGAGAGAGGAGCAAAGAGTTTAATTTGTGGCTGACGAATTCTGTAATGAGGATTATGTTCTTGGTAATTCTCTCATATAAATGTACTTTATTGTTGTACCAAAGTATTAGTCTGAGACCCACATACTATGTGACTAACAGTATCCAGAGTCACAAACAGAAGGACGTGAATAAATGTCTTCAGTTCTGAGTTCCGGGAAACATGACATGGCTTGGAGTCAGCAGGCATCATCTCAGTTTCTGTAACAACCAATATGGCTACTGTCCTCTTCTGCCTCACAGGGTCAGACAATAATATTTGCTCAGCCTCGCTCTAGCCAGTATCCCATTTCCTGGGCCTTTAATATGATGAGAGAGGGATGAAGGAACACCTCCCTCTGGTGGGACATCTAAGAAGCCAGGAGGACTAAAGGAAAGTGAGCCTGTTCAAGTTAGATATAGAGAAAAGACTATCTCACTGCACTAATAGAATGGTCAGATAGAAACAGAACCTAAAGGATTACATTTTCATCTTCTGTCGGGGAACGCCGCCGGGGTCCCCGACAGTGTCCGGACAGAGGTTGTCTTCTACCTCCAAGGACGCCGGAGAACAGATGAAAACTCACGAGTCGGTGCAGTTCCAAAAATGGCTTTTAATAGTACAAAAGCTCTTCCACAGCACTAGAAGATGGAGCAAAAGGTCAAAGAGCAAAAGACCAAAGCCAAAAGCCAAAAGCCGCAGGAGCCAAAAGCTGAAGGCTGAGGAACCAAAAGGCAAAAGGTAAAAGGTGAAGGGGCCTCAAGTCAGCCCCTTATATACACCAAAGTAATCCAATCGGGAGGTTGTCATGCCAACAAAGAACCCTAAACAGAGTGTAGTGCCACACCCTATTGTAGGTATAAACAAAGGTTACACCAAGGACTAATCCCGAGATTATCTCTTATGTAAAACACTGGAGAGAGAGGGGCTGATATAAAGTAACACATCTTAACTTCATGAGCTTCATGTAATCTAGATGGTACCCACAAGGTCCTTCTTATTATTATCTGCACCAGGGTGATTCTGAGTATCTTGTTCTCATGTACTGAAAGGGTCATACTCGCCTGCTTAGAGCAAACTAGTATGATCCTTCCTATAGTCTTCCTTTAGTCTCAGCGTAGCCAGGGTGGTAGTCTCCTGGTAAATTCTAACTGTCCCACGTTGGGTGCAGTGGGTATAAAGAGGAGCTGTGCCCAATCTAGAAAACATAGAAGTCTTAGTAGATGTATAAGTCAGAAGTTATTCAATCAAGGTGACTTCTGTAAGTGCCACACCCTCTAGCAGTGTTTA
This sequence comes from Cryptotis parvus, assembly GCA_021461705.1. Taxonomy (NCBI): domain Eukaryota; kingdom Metazoa; phylum Chordata; class Mammalia; order Eulipotyphla; family Soricidae; genus Cryptotis; species Cryptotis parvus. The sequence continues at coordinate 32,147 of JAJIBD010030491.1, read as the reverse complement.
CATAGAAGAGAGATCTCATTAGAATGAACATTGGCTTAAATAAGATTAAGCTGGGAGTGAGCAAAACAACAAAACTCCCAGATTAGCTAAACATGTCCTCCAACAACTCTCCCTTTTTTGTTTACAAAAATATAAAAATACAAGTACTCTAAATAATACATACAGAGGAGAGAAACAGAAAAGGAACAATTCCAATTACAAGGTAATATCATATGTTGTCCCAATGTCCGAATTAATTTTGAACCGAGTAAAGTTCATAGTAAAATGTCTCTGGCTGTTTGGTCATAACAGACTACAGCCTGTATTGTCCTAAATTAGTGAGAGTCAATTTCCCATGAAGTCACATCTCTGGAACAAGGTCCGAAGAACTGAAGAACTGATTCTGGAACAGCAGCATTGGTGAAGACAGGAATGAGTCTCGGGAGAGCAATCATCAGGGACTGGATGTATTATCAGGAACACTGGATCAGGTTTCAGGAGCACTAGAACAAGTATCTCGAATTCTGGAACTGGAGTCTTGAGTGCTGGAACAGGTGTCCGGAACATCGGTATGATATCTTGAACTCTGGAACAGGAGTCTTGAGCGCTGGAGCAGGTGTCTGGAACATCAGTGTGGGCGTCTTGCAGGGCTTCTTTAGCAAGTGGACACTGGCACCGGTAACTGTACCTGTAGCTTAGGCGAGACAAAAACACTTTTCGAGGTTAATCACAAGTAGAGATTTTAAAGCTTTGTAGGGATCCAAGTCTGGGATGGAGAGAAGAACATAAAGAAGCTCCAACATGGGTGGAGCAGGGAAATAAGTATGAGAATTGATGATTTTAAAATTGATAAACCTAGTGGATCAGCAGTGGAGCTGATGAATGTAATAGAGGTTTGTAGTGGTCAGAAATTGAGAAGGTAGTAATTGAGACATAACATAGACACAACATTAATCACAAACATAATGGTGGCCACCACATGCACACACTCGCACACATACATTTGATCGATCAATAACTTACAGCTGTATATGTGACCCATTTAGGGTGATAAATGGTAACGAGTCAAGCGCTTCATGAATATAAAGCCGGCAAATGATGGTGAGAAAGTGTCTTTTCCTGTGAATAGAGCATTGGGAAAAATTAGTTTTGCAAATTGTTAAATTTTTAGTGAGCACTGTTTTAGGAGTCTCAGAGTATTGAGCACTGTAGCGCAGGTTTACTGGATTTGAATATCTCATCCCGTGAACAGAATCATTAGAAAAACAATTTTTCATTGATTTAGCAAACATTTTTGTAATGAGCACTGTACTCAGAGTCCAAAGCCTCGAGCAACATAGAAGGAATCTGCAGCAGCCAAGTTCTTTTTCTGCAAATACCTGTGAGCAAAACATTAAAAAGGGGACACTTTAACATTAGTCCTTGAAACATATTGACATTGAGCACTATACTCAGAGTCCACCCATTTTTCCACCCTTTTTTTTGTAAGAAAGAAAACATTTAGGCTGTAAGGCAAGATATTAGACATGAACCATGATCACAGACTGCAAAACAAGATCATTATAAAATGAACCAATCCAGGAAGTTTAAATAGCAACTTGCAATTTAAAATTTAAGACTTTATATTGAAAGAATTAGTTGTTTTCTGATTCTTGGAGAATTCTAGTCTTAACAAGTCGCAGAGGAACCCAGAGTTTCTTGGCAGGGTTATCGTCTGTAGAAATGAAAGCATAGCCTCTTCCCGAATGAGGAGGTGACCTGCAACCCATTTATCATCAATTTTCACCCAGATAGGTGAATTGACTGTTTTTTGAGTTTGCGTATCTTCTTGAAAGTGACGTTCAGCCGCGGTATAGGGATCTCCTTGAGGTATATTTAAGAAGTTTAAGGTGAATAATGTTAAAGATAAAGAATCCATTGGAGGCATGCTTGTTTTTCGTTGCTTTAATAGCTGAGTTTTTAGCGTTCTGTGGGCACGTTCAACTATTCCCTTGTCCTTGTGGATTATATGGAATTCCTGTAATATGTTTGATCTGCCATTCCTCGCAAAAGGATTTGAAGGTTTTGCTGGTGTAAGCAGGACCATTATCTGTTTTTATGGTATGGGGAATACCCATGACGGAGAAGCACTGGAGTAAAAATGAACAAACAGATTTAGCTCTTTCAGACGTCATAGGAACAGCCCATATGAACCGGGAATATGTATCGATGACCACATGAAGGAAAGGTTTGTTGGGAAATAAGTTAGTATGAGTTATATCCATCTGCCACAATTGGTTTGTCTGTAAACCTCGAGGATTTGCTCCTGCTACATGAGATGTACAATGTAAAGGAGCACAGACAGAACAGTTGCGGACAATTTGTCTAGCTTGTCTCCATGGGATGCCATGGTGTACATGAAGGCGGCGGGCATTTGTATGTAGAGTCCGGTGCTCTTCCTCAGCTGATTTAAATACTGGTGCTGCCAAGAGATCTGCTGCTTCGTTTCCTCGAACCATTGGCCCGGGAGTCGGCTGTGAGAACGGATGTGGGAGATGTATATAGGGAATGTTCTATTTCGGAGGAGATCTTGTAGTTCATGGAGTAGCTCCTGAATTATAGGATTATGGGCATTTAAAGAAGCAGTGACAATTCCAGGAAATAAACCAACTACATATGCAGAATCACTCACCACATTACATGGGCCAGATACATGGGATAGTAAATGTATCAGGGTGGCGAGTTCCACTTGTTGGGCAGATTTATAATTTGTATGCACAGTAGTGGTCAATGAAGGACCTGTAATTCCACCCCTTCCTGATGAGGAGCCATCAATGTAATACACTGGAGCATCAGGAATGGGAGAGGAGCGGATAATGGTGGAAATTACAAAAGGCGTCCTTTTCAGAAATTCCCAGGTTTTTCCAGCTGGGTAATGATAAGATATTTCTCCTGAAAAATCTGCTAAAGCTCTCTGAAGGATTTCACTGAGTGGTAAAACAGCTTCAATTTCTTTTTTAGGGTCAGGTAGTACAATTACATGGGGATCATGTCCAAGTAATACTTGGGTTCTTGATCTTCCCTTAATTATAAGGTTAGCTATCATCTCAAGGTAAGGTGTAGCAGTACGATTCTGCTTGTTATGTAAGTAAACCCATTCTAACGGTCCAGATAATTGGGCTATAGCAGCAGTTGGAGACTCGGGAGTGTTGAAGACCAAGAACCATACCTTTTCTCCGGGATTAAATCTGGAGAGGTAAGATTTTTGAAGCCGATCCATGAAAAAATCTAATTCCTTCTGAGCTTTAGGAGTTAGCTGCCTTGGGCTATTTAAAGCAGGATCACCTTCAAGGGTGCGGAACAGGTTACTGAGCTCACAGTTAGGAATACCAAGGGAGGGCGCACCCAGTTGATATCCCCCAGCAGTTTTTGAAAATCATTCAAGGTTTTGAGCCCTTTCTGACTAATGGAAATTTTTTGAGGGCGCACTGTAAGGCGGTCAAGAGCATAGCCCAAATATTCATATGGAGGCTGCATCTGAATTTTTTCCGGAGCTACTTGTAAGCCAGCCTCAGGTAAAACTGTCATTACATCATTATATAAATTCTGGAGATCTCTGGAATTATCACAAGCTAGCAGGATATCATCCATGTAGTGGATGATATATGCACCAGGAAATTTAGCACGAATGGGTCGCAAAACCTCATCAACAAAGTGTTAACACATCGTAGGTGAATTAGTCATCCCTTGGGGCAATACTGTCCACTGAAACCTACGTAAAGGACCTTTATAATTAATGGAAGGGACTGAAAATGCAAACCTTTTCCGATCATCTGGGTGGATAGGTATGCTGTAAAAGCAGTCTTTTAAATCTATGATAATTAGCGGCCAATCCTTAGGAATAGCTGCTGGAGAGGGGAGCCCAGGTTGTAGGGCTCCCATGGGGACCATAGTAGAATTTACATTCCTTAAGTCAATCAGCAAACGCCATTTGCCTGATTTTTTCTGTATTACAAAAACAGGAGAATTCCATTCTGAAAACGTTTCCTCAATATGTCCTAATTTCAGCTGTTCTTCCACTAGATTTATTAGTGCCTCTAATTTTTTGGTATTGAGGGGCCACTGTGGTGTCCATATAGGTTTGTTAGACTTCCACTGAATACGGATAGGTGGTGGGCGCTTAACCACAGCGGCCCCAATTAAAAAAGGGTTACCCCGGTGTTAGGCTTATTATGGAGAGCTGGAATTGGTGCTTGACAGGGAATTGGACGAGGTATGTGGATTACTGCCCCCCACTGCTCCAACATGTCTCGACCCCACAAAGTTAAAGGCATAGGGGCTATATAAGGCTGGACCATGGCTACATTCCCTTCAGGGCCAATACACGGCAGCCACCTCGCACTCTGTCGGAGAAGAGAGGAGGAGATATTGCCTACCCCGCTCAGGCTATGGGACACTTTCTTTAGGGCCCACTTAGAGGGCCAATACTTGGTGGAGATTATGGATATGTCTGTCCCTGTATCCAACATGCCTTTGAATTTCCTTTTATAAATTTCAATGGGTATAACCGGCCGCTTGGCCTGAGAAATTCTGGCAGTGTACCCAACTAGATAGTTAGCAGGTGGCTGGTGGGCTTGGTTCTGTGTGGCTGCATAACCAACAGTGAAGTTGGCAGAATGGTTGGTACTGTTTAAGCCACCAGCTGTAGGGTGTTCGGACTGACTATACGGATCCTCAAAAAATAATAATAGTTTAGCAAGTGGTTCCCCTTTTTAAAAGTCCATTTAGTTGGCACAGATATTGACAGTATTATTTCTCCATGAGATTCAGGATCCAGAAGTCCGAAATGCACCATAATTCCCTTAAATTTCAGCCAATTGCTCCCCTGAATTAAACCCATACTACCTGGGGAGCAGGTCCTTTTATCCCTGTTTTTAGCATGTAGGGGTCTTGACTTGGGTATATTGTGACAGTCTTAGGGCAAAGAATGTCGAGACTGCCACTGCCTGATGTGGTAGGCTGGAGAGTATTTATTGATTGCAATTCTGTGGGTTCTGATTCGGAGGATACTGGGCAGGTGGGATGAATGAGGGTGCCCCTGGATTCAGCTGGGCCTGGGGCTGGCCCCCCCACCCAGTTTCCCGCATTCGAGGGAGGCATAGGTGTCATTTGAGCCTGAGGAACTTGTGGAACCTGGGAGGGAGTCCATGTAATATTTCCCATAAAGGGATTATTAGGATCTTGCCCTGTATTGATAGTTTTAGGAGATGGGCAATCTCTACGGTTGTGCCCCTTCCCTCCACAGTTAAAGCAGGTTATCTGTCCAGATGAAGCCTGAGGCTGACTTCGTCTCGGAGACCGACAGTCTCTGGCCCAATGTTTTCCCTTCCTGCACCTTGGGCATGGTCCAGGTGGGGCCCTCCGAGGGGTGGAGCTGCGATTATTAGAATAGTTTCTCTTTGTTTGTTTGTTTATTCTTTGAAGTTTATTGTTTCTCCCCCTAGAGCTGTCTGACATTTCATCCCCCTCCTGATCCTCCTGCTGTATGGGATAAGCCTCTATATCATCCTGTGTTTTATGGGAGGTTAAACCGACATTTCTACAGGCCTTTAGATACCCCATGAGGTCATCCTTTTCCTTAATACCATATAGTAATGCTTCGACATTTTTGATTAGCATTCTCATATGCTAAGTTTCGTTTTAGGATTTCTTGAGTGGTTGGGTCTTGAACCTGTCTTTGGATTGTTTCACATAATCTCCCAACAAAATCAAAGTATGGTTCATCACGACCCTGGTAAATTTTCGTATAGCTGCCTAGAAATTCTGGGTCGGAACCTACTCTTTCCCACGCTTTTAATGCTGTCTCCCGAACAAATTTTAAAAATAGGTTCAGGTAATGTCGCTTGTTTTGCTTTTTTTTTCCATTCACCTTCACCTTTTAGCATGGCAAAAGTTATAGTATGGCCTGATTCCTTTTCTCTTAAAGTGTCAATATTCTGGTTAACCCCATCTGCATACCACATATGCCATTGCATGTACTGTGATTTGTTTAGACAAGTATGGGCTACCGTTTCAAAGTCTCCCAATACCCACTGATCATTTTCGCTCCAATCAGCTAAATATTTTAAAGTATAAGGACTTGATATTCCAAACCTGTCGCAAGCCTTCCTAAATGGGGTTATTGCCTCAATTTTTAAGTCTTCATGAATCGGTTTTACTTTATCTTTAGATTGGTCATGAGAAAGATTGCTGGGCTTTGCTCTTTGACTCGAGCTAATCTGTTCCTCCCGTTCTTCCTCATCAGAGCTTGTGGTATCTGGCAGAGGAACATCTACCCCATTGAGGGTATTAACTCTGGGGAGATTTTCAGCTTGGGAATTTGCCTCCTCTGGGTTTTCCTGTTCCTCCTCTAAGTTATCAGCCACATTAGAATACTTTTTAGATTTTTTTTGCTGGGAATGTATACACCTTTTTCAAGTCTACAGCTTTGGGGCGTGTTTGTGAACGGCTGTTAGTTGGTTCACGCCTCAGTATTGGGTATGCGCTAGGTCCTGATTGATAAGTTATGAAATCAGAAATCTCCCCTGCGTAACACATCCATTTCTTGGTTTAAGTTTTCAAGTTTCCTATATGTTTCTTCCTTTTGTTCTTTCAATCTTATGTGTAACTTCCAAACCTCCTCTTTCTGTCCATCTATTCTATCTCTCTGTTTGTCAATTTCTTCCTCTAAGATAATGCTGATTTTATCGATATCCTTCTTCTGCTCTTCAAACTTTACTTCAAATTTTAAATCCTGTTTAATAATTTTACTTTCCTGTTCTTCTAATTTTTCTTTGAATTTTAAATCCTGTTCTTCTAATTTTTCTTTGAATTTTAAATTCTGTTCTTCTAATTTTTCCTCAAATTTTAAGATCTGTTTAATAATTTTACTTTCCTGTTCTTCTAATTTCTTTTCAAATTTTAAACTCTGTTTAATAATTCTGTCCTCAAGCTTTAAGACCAGTCTACCTGTAGCTTTATAATCCTCACTTATTTCTTTAATCGCTGAGTAAACCTCGTCCCTTAAGATTGTATTCAATTTATTACTTTCTTCCCTCTCTCTATTAAACATTGTCCTTACACAAAGGTACAGTTTAAAAATCGCAAGGACCCAGATGATTTGTGAAAAGATAGAGTAGTTCTCAGAAAGGAACCTTATAGACTGGGCTATGTATGGTTCTGAGCCAATAAAAGATACAATGTATCTATACCATGAGATATCCATCATTTTACTCACGGTTCGGAGGCAGATGATCTCTGTCCGATGATAATTAGACCAGACGATGTTCGATCGTGCCCACCCAGGGACGCCAAATGTCGGGGAACGCCGCCGGGGTCCCCGATAGTGTCCGGACAGAGGTTGTCTTCTACCTCCGAGGACGCCGGAGAACAGATGAAAACTCACGAGTCGGTGCAGTTCCAAAAATGGCTTTTAATAGTACAAAAGCTCTTCCACAGCACTAGAAGATGGAGCAAAAGGTCAAAGAGCAAAAGACCAAAGCCAAAAGCCAAAAGCCGCAGGAGCCAAAAAGCTGAAGGCTGAGGAACCAAAAGGCAAAAGGTAAAAGGTGAAGGGGCCTCAAGTCAGCCCCTTATATACACCAAAGTAATCCAATCGGGAGGTTGTCATGCCAACAAAGAACCCTAAACAGAGTGTAGTGCCACACCCTATTGTAGGTATAAACAAAGGTTACACCAAGGACTAATCCCGAGATTATCTCTTATGTAAAACACTGGAGAGAGAGGGGCTGATATAAAGTAATACATCTTAACTTCATGAGCTTCATGTAATCTAGATGGTACCCACAAGGTCCTTCTTATTATTATCTGCACCAGGGTGATTCTGAGTATCTTGTTCTCATGTACTGAAAGGGTCATACTCGCCTGCTTAGAGCAAACTAGTATGATCCTTCCTATAGTCTTCCTTTAGTCTCAGCGTAGCCAGGGTGGTAGTCTCCTGGTAAATTCTAACTGTCCCACGTTGGGTGCAGTGGGTATAAAGAGGAGCTGTGCCCAATCTAGAAAACATAGAAGTCTTAGTAGATGTATAAGTCAGAAGTTATTCAATCAAGGTGACTTCTGTAAGTGCCACGCCCTCTAGCAGTGTTTACATAGAAGAGAGATCTCATTAGAATGAACATTGGCTTAAATAAGATTAAGCTGGGAGTGAGCAAAACAACAAAACTCCCAGATTAGCTAAACATGTCCTCCAACAATCTTCTATAAAATGTAAAGAAATTTACTTATCTAAGAGAGATGATCTCTACCTAGGACTGGGTATGATAAAAAAATAGATTCAATTTTACCACAAAGCCATAGAGATATTACTTGTCATAGCTAGCAGCATATTAATTACAGCCATAAAAACCACCAAAGTCCATAATATTGCCCTTGAATCATATCCTATTTTAATTGAATCAAAAAGGTACCAAAACCATAAACTACTGAGCACTGTACTCCTATAACTATCACTTCCTGTTCATCATCTATTTGCTCGAGCAGGCACCAGTAATATCTCCATTTGTCCTGTCTCATGCTAGTAGATACCAAGGGCATCTGCTTGCTCCAGGAACATAAAGAGCCTCAAACCATTATATTAGGTCATTGGAATGACCTAATAAAAATTACTGGTATTCGGCGTATATCTTTTTTTTTTTTTTTTTTGCTTTTTGGGTCATACCCGGCGACACTCAGGGGTTACTCCTGGCTCTGCACTCAAGAATTACTCCTGGCAGTGCTTGGGGGACTATATGGGATGCGGGAATCGAACCCGGGCTGGCACAGGCCAGCCACGTGTAAGGCAATCGTCCTACCCGCTGGGCTATCACTCCAGCCCCAGATACACAGATACACCTGGCAGATTAGAAACCAGCTTTCCTCAGAATTACCTCCAAATTACCGTGAATATTCTACCCACCCCTCTGAGAGAGGCCCCACAAAGTAATGAGAATATAGCGCCTGCACGGCAGAGCCTGACAAGCTGTCCGATGCGTGTTCGATATGCCAAAACCAGTAACAGAAATGTTTATTTTCCTGACCCTGAAAGAGCCCTTAATACGGCAGCAGTAAGAAAGGCGAACAAGCAGTGCCTGATAAAATTTCACGGCCATCCTAGGCTGCCAAAACGAAGGACTAAAATGACTGTCTGTACTTTCAATACACGTACACTGGCATCAGAAGCATATATTGAGGATCTGATGGTGCAAGCGCAAAAGATCAAGTACGACATCATTGGTCTGACTAAGTCGAGGAGGCGTCAGATGCATCATACTGTATTTGACACCAGAGAAGAATTATTCCTTGGAACATGCGACGAAAAGAGGCGTCGGTGGCGTTGGTGTCCTTGTCAACACGAACATGGCCGTCAACATTGATTCATTTAAATGCCTAACAAACCAGATAGGAAGGACGATTACACTTGAAGAGATGTGGCCACTGCCAGCAATTTCTATCTTCATTGTCTACGCACCAACATACACATACAAAGAAGATGAAAATGAGAAATTCTACATGGAACTGGAGGAGTTCTATAAAAAAGATCACACCTTCTACAATATCATAGTAGGTGATTTTAATGCCAAGATAGGACCGAGAACATCGGCTGAAGAACTCCACATCGGGACCCATGGCCTAGAATGGAATGAACAGGGTGAGAGACTATCTGAGTTCATCATGTCCACCAAGACCATTCATGGGAACTCACACTTCCAGAAGGCTGAAGCAAAATGTTGGACATGGGAATCTCCTGGCGGACAGTTCCACAATGAAATTGACCACATCATCTTCAATCGACAGTTTTGTCTGACCGATGTAGCTGTCGTCCCCCAAATTCCAAACAGGATTGAACCACAATCTCCTTTGTGCAAAAATTCTTCTTCCTGCAACGGGGAGAAAAGGCTGAAAGTTTAAGAAGAGAACTCCCAGAACAACCACCAACTGGGAACTCTTTGGCACCATTGCAGCAACATGGGAAGATACCATCATTGACAACATCGATGAAGAATACAACCCGACTGGTTCAGCACCTCCATGATTGTGCAAAGAATGCCGAGAGAGAGAAAGACACAAAAGGGCGGCTTGTCGTCAGAAACTCTTGAGCTCATTCACCAACTTGGCAAGGCGCGAGCCTCAGGAGACCAAATGCTAACGTCCAAGCTTGCTAAACGGTGCAGAGAAGCAATAAAAGAAGACCTCAAAGACAGAAGAGCTGAAATACTGGAAGATGCAGCAGAAGCCGGGGAAAAGCATTCGCACTGCCCGCCTGTCCTTTGCCAACTATAAGATCAAGATGACTGCCCTCCAACACCCTGATGGATCTATCACATCTTCCAGAAAGGCAAAGGAGAAGATTATCCATGACTTCTACTCAAATCTCTTTGATAGCCACATCCACCTGCCCACATACCAAATTCCACAGGATGGGTATGTCATTCCCAACGTTCTCCCTTCTGAAATCCAACATGCCATCTCATTGGTAAATTAGGGAACAGCACCAGGCCCAGACAAAGTCAGACTCGAACACCTGAAGAATCTGCCGTTGGTACTCATCAATACACTAGCTTGGCTCTTCAAACACTACCTGTCTGAATGCAAGGTGCCCTCCCAATGGAAAACCAGCAGGACAGTTCTACTTTTCATGAAGGGAGACATTCATGACATTGGCAACTATTGCCCCATCTGCCTGTTGTCCGTCATCTACAAGCTGTTTACACGAGTCATGCTGAACAGGATTAGCAGAACACTAGATGAAGGACAACCATGTGAGCAAGCAGGCTTCCAGAAAGGATTCAGCACAATCGACCATATCCACACAGTAACCAAGCTCATTGAGGTTTGTAGGGAGTACAAGATGCCGCTCTATCTCACGTTCATTAATTTACAGAAAGCCTTTGATTCTGTGGAAACTGAAGCAGTCATAGAAGCCCCTAGCCAAACAGGGTGTTCAAACCCAATACATCAAGATCCTTTGAGAGCTGTATTACAGATTCACCACCAGGATCTCACCATTTTGCAAGGGAAGTGATCATTGATGTCAAAAGAGGGGTTCGGCAGGGTGATACCATTTTACCAAAACTCTTCAGAGCCACCTTTGAGAACATCATGCAACAATTAGAATGGGAAGGAATGGGAGTGAAGATAGATGGTCGGCAACTACACCACCTCCGCTTCGCTGATGACATCATTCTAATAACACCAAACATTAGATAAGCGTCACAAATGCTGACTGACTTTGACCGAGAATGTGGAAAGATAGGTCTACAGCTGAATCTAAAAGAAAACCATGTTTATGAAAAATGAACTAGTTCCAGAGGTCCCATTCACTCTCAATGGAACAAACATCTCAGAATGCAGCAGTTATGTGTACCTAGGTCGAGAAGTCAACATGATGAGTGACCTGCGCAGGAGGAAGAGAGCAGCATGGAATGCCTTCAAAGACATCAAAGAAATAACTAAAAGGACAAAGAACCTCCAGCTCTGGGCACATCTCTTTGACTCCACCATTCTCCCTACATTAACATATGCCTCAGAGACCTGGGCCCTACGAAAGCAGGATGAGAATGCCTTTTTGGGTCTCCCAGAGGGGAATCGAAAGAGCTATGCTTGGAATATCACACCTCACTCAAGTGAGAGAAGGAATCCAGAGGTCTAACCTCCGTTGCTATTCCAGAATCAGGGATGCTGCTGTCTCATTTGCCAAGGCATCAAAAATCAGGTGGGCTGGACATGTAATGCGATTTGGAGACAACCGCGGACTAGAGCCGTTTTGACTGGATCCCACGGGATGTCAAAAGATCACGTGGCTGCCCACCTACAAAATGGTCAGACTTCCTTGTCAAGACCCTGAAGGAACGGTTTGAGGCTCTTCATATTCCTGAATCAATCAGATGCCATTGGGCTACATTGGCACGTGATAGGGTCCAATGGAAATGTTACTGGCACTCGCTCGAGCAAATCAATGAGTAACGGATTCAAGTGATCAAGTGAAGTGATTTGGCATATCAAATCACGACACAGGCAGCTTGCCAGGATTGCCATGCGGGTGGCATACTCTAGTAGTCACCTCTAAATTCATCATTTATTGATGAACTGCGGTCGCTTAGTGCCAGAGCAGGCTGTGATAGGCTCATCTGTTGGGTGGAGTTCTGATGAGGGGGAAGTCCAGGTGTGGAAATGGCGGCCTTCATGGAGCGGGGGCAGTCATCTGGCTTGTTGCAAGGCTCTACTGGGGTGGCAGCCCAGGGCTAGAACCTGCCATCCCTCCTGGGTGCCTCGTGAGAGAGGCTGGGCACAGGGAGAGCAAGTAGCAGCTTGCTCCATGTCTGTGAGTCTCTGGATCAGCATACCTGGGCTGGATTGAAAAAAAAAAAAAACTGCTGCAGAGTGGGTGTCGATGATCCGGGCTGTGATAGGCTCATCTGCTGGGTGGAATTCTGACGAGGAGGAAGTCCCGATTTGGAAGATGGCGGCCCTCATGGAGTGAGGGGGCTCGACTGGCTTGTTGCAAGGCTCTGTTCGTCATCCTGGAAAGGAAGGCCGAGCTGGTCAGGGACTGGCGGGGAGGCGAGGACAGTCCGTGTCGTCGGCCGTTCTGGTGGTAGAACTGGCGAAGCAGCCGCCTCATAGTCCAGGAAAGGGTTGGTGAACAAACTGTACTCCAATATAGATAAATATGGCTTTGATTTCATAAATGCCACCTGGCTGGGAAAAAACAATCAGATATGATTACAAGGAACAAGGAGCTTCAAGTTACAAAATATAAAACATCTTGGAACCAGTTGATTCAGCCATATTAACATCAGTGTGGGATTGTGACGATCAAATTACACCAGGTGTGTCTAAGTATTTACTGCGTGTTTTCCCTTTCTCCTTCCCATCGTGGCTGCTTGGATGACCCTTAGGTCATCCACATCGCATTGTGATCCACATCGCATTGTGATCTGTGCTTGACAGGAGCTACACATGTACTTTCAGAGCTTGCATATAAGCTGGTACTAGTGCCTGAGGGCTGAGTGGATGGGGGAGGAGAAAGTGGGGAGAGCTATTGGGTGCTCATATACACGCTGACCAGGGACCAAACCCATACACCACAATGACACAACGATTTTACATTTTTCTCGCTGTGTTCACAGGTGGCATACTCCAGTTGTGGTGGTTACACACATCTGGCTAGGGTGCACCAGAAATCACACATTTTGTTGTAACACCAGGAGTTCCAAACAGCGGTGCTGTCCAGATACAGTGAGTGCAGCCCACACAGGGGATTGAAATTATGGCCTCACATATGCGAGGAGGGAGAAGCCGGCACTTGCTCCCCACCCAGCCATCTGTAACTTGCATCTTTCAGGAAAACTCAGGCCTCCTCTCAGGTCCTTGAGAGCTGCAGTTTTACTCTCAGTGCTGGCTGGGATTCTTGATTTAAATAAATGGGGTATTGAGCAGTCAGACATGATTGACAGACATGATTTTTATCATTTGGGTTTTTTTTAATATAGTAATTGTGCTTTGCTAAGAAGCCAATATCTTTAAGACCTGACAGAAGTTCTTCCAAGCTAAGGAAACAGTTCTCGAGGTAGGACTTAAGGGCATGTCTCGAGTATGTTCTATATCACTCTACATTAAATTGATTCTACAGTAGATGTAGTCAATGGGATGCAAGTTAAAAATCCATTTTCTGTGCTACACTATCCATAACACCGTCTAAATTAAATGCCTAGTTAATGTCCTAGAAATTTTCATATTAATAGGTATCCCACATTATTAGTATGCCGCTACCACCATATTTTAAGATTTCCTGCTTAAGGGCCTAAGCTGGTTAGAAGGACAGGGGGGCATCTACCGAAATTATTTTTTCTAATAAAATCTGTTTTAAGAATTACCCCTTCTAGCTATATTTTTCTCTATATTATAAGATTATTAACCCCAGGGTCTTTGAGTTTCCACTGAATTTCTGTGTGTACTTAAAGACTTCTGACTATATTTGCAAAACATTTTGTACAAGGGCACACTTCCTACTGAGGTAAGAATCTGTAAATATATTTAAAGCATCATATAAGAGACTTCAGGACATGAAGTACAGGCTTTAAGGGACTTATTATATATATTCACTAAATTGCCCTTACTAAAATTAGTTTTCTCTTTGGGGTCAATACACACATGGATACAAAGCAATAGAATTTTCAAGCTAAGTAATAAAATTAGTCAATGTTTATTGAACATAATAAATAAGCCCTGGCCATCAGGCCCCCAAACCACCCCGCCCCTTCCCGGGCACAAATGAGGAAGACCTAGATCTTGCTGGACTTCATCCCTGAGGAAAAAGGAGAGGGATGGACTTGGGAGAAACTCTGCCTTGCCACTGCTACTGCTGAGAAAGGAAAGACAGAAAGAACGACAGCCATGCAGCGGGGACTTCTGGATAGCAGCACTCACTTTACTGGATACAGTTTTAGCCTTTTATACAATATTTGGGTGGAGGGGGTACAAGCACACATCACAGGGCATTTGCCAGGTCCTGGGTCATTGTAACAGCAGAACAAATGACAATCACAGATTTAGCATTTGCAAGGTAACATTTGCAATATAACAATCATTGATTTACATATCCCTGTGATCAGAGGTCAGAAGACCAGGCACATTCTGCCTCACCTTAGCTAAGATTCTTAGCTAAGACCAGGCACATTCTGCCTCACCTTAGATGAGCACAGATATTTTGGGTGTAACCTTATGGGCAGGGCCCATTTCTGGGTCCTGCCTTTAGGATCTTGTGGTGGGAAAATGCTGGACCCTAAGGCTAGCAGCTCAGAGCCCAACAAACTACTATGCTGTAAACATATATTCCTTCCATACAACAATCCCTAAGCCCTTGGAGCAGAAAGCAACATTATATCCTTTTAGGTTTCTAATGCAATAAGAACAATTAAATTTTATTGAGCACTAACTATTCTAAACACATATTTTTAACCTTAAACCATCTCTATTGTGAGCTCTATTGTCACAGTCATTAGACAGATGAGGAATCTACAACTTTTCTCAAAGCCTTCTTCCCCCAGCTCGGCATACATCTTCTTCCTCATCCTCATTTTCACTCACAGCTACCCTTTATCAAACTCATTATATTCCAGGCACTGTTCCCCTGTGCTATCACTCCAGCCTGCCTGCCTGCTTCCTACCTTCCTTCCTTCCCTCCTTCCTTCCTTCCTTTTTCGAACTCATTATATTTCAGTCACTGTTCTGCTGTGCTATCACTCCAGCCTGCCTGCCTGCCTGCCTGCCTGCCTGCCTTCCTTCCTTCCTTCCTTCCTTCCTTCCTTCCTTCCTTCCTTCCTTCCCTTTTCCCTCCCTCCTTCCCTCCTACCTTCCCTCCTTCCCTCCCTCCTTCCTTCCCTCCTTCCTCCTTCCTTCTTCCTTCCTTCCTTCCTTCCTTCCCTCCTTCCCTCCTTCCTTCCCTCCTTCCTTCCCTCCTTCCTTCTTTTTCTCCTTTCTTCCTTCCTTCCCTCCTTCCTTCCCTCCCTCCTTCCTTCCTTCCTTCCTTCCTTCCTTCCTTCCTTCCTTCCTTCCTTCCTTCCTTCTTTCCTTCCTTCCTTCCTTCCTTCCTTCCTTCCTTCCTTCTTTCCTTCCTTCCTTCCTTCCTTCCTTCCTTCCTTCCTTCTTTCCTTCCTTCCTTCCTTCCTTCCTTCCTTCCCTCCCTCCCTCCCTCCCCCCCTCCCTCCCTCCTTCCTTCCTTCCTTCCTTCCTTCCTTCCTTCCTTCCTTCCTTCCTTCCTTCCTTCCTTCCTTCCTTCCGTATTTTTATACAAGAACCAAAATGCAAACAAAGATTTGCAATTTTCCCGAAGTCACCCACCTAGCTGTAGACGTTGATGGAATCCAGCCACCGTCTGACTGGGCAACTGCTGATGCTGTCAGGCTTAAGTTTCTGTAGAGGACGCTTTTAATTTACTCACTCCAGGAGTGGCCTCCAAATTTCCAAATGTCCATGAGCATCCGCAGGGGCACTATCCATGTGCGTTGGGTGACAGTGTGCCAGGCCACCCTTGGCTCGCCTCCTGTTCCCAGACCACACAAGTTCACACTGATTTCTCAGGGATGTCAAAGCTCTCAGAAGCCTTTTAGAGTCACAGACACAATGGAACCTGATAGTCCTGGCTGCAGGAGAACCAGATAGGATCACACTTCAAATGCTGCTCTGCCTTCCGTTCTGAGACCATTCAGAACCTGGTCTAAAAAAACACAGTCACCACTCTGCTCAGGCTGGGCTGCTGATACTGCTAGGTGAGATCACAGGAAGAATATAAAACGGTCTAGAAAGAGTGGCAAGGAGGAAAAATAAATATTTGGAAATTTGGAGGTCATTCCTGGAGAGAGTAAATTAAGAGTGTTCTCTACAGAAAGTTAAGCCCAGCAGAATCAGAGTTGCCCAGTGTGGCTGTAGAAAGCAGAGTTGGCTCAGGTGGTCTAGTCAGACCAAAGTCACAAATTGGTCTGAGGATGCAGAGCCTGGCCAAGGCGTTCTGCTCAGTTTGAAACCAATGTTTAAGAGCCAGGGGGCCAGAGCGATAGTTCAGCGGTAGGGCGTTTGCCTTGCAAGCAGCCAACCCTGGTTGGATCCCTGGTGTCCCATATGGTCACTGAGCACCGCTAGGGAGTAATTCCTGAGTGCAGAGCCAGGAGTAACCCCTGAGCATCACTGGGTGGACCCCAAAAGAAGAAGAAATAAAAAGAGCCAAAGGAATGATCAATTCCTTTTCATTGTGAAATATCCCCCTCGCTCTCTTTCTCTCTGTCTCAAAGGCTAAGCTATGACTCTCAAATCCTGAACAACACCCATGTTCCCATGCTCAGCACACACCCTGCAAATGTTTTGTGTTCAAAGCACAGAGCATTCGTAAGGCTAATGATCTATTTATGCTGGCCTTTTAGATTATGCAAGACTTTGTCCTTCCTTTACTCACCACTGAGTGACTGCGCTGATTTAACATTTTATAGACTCATAAATTTTCCTTTAGAAGCTGTACCGAGAATGTGTGCCTCTGTAGGCCAGTTTCTTATTGAAATCAGATGATTAAAAAAAAAAGGAAAAAAAAAATATTCAGCTACTACTTTGGTGAAAGGCTGCCCCCCTAGTGAAAACTTTCAGCTACACATTCAACAGACAAACGTTGCTAATGCAGAGGTTTCTTGACACAAAGGAGAAATGCCCTTCTGTTGCCAGGATGTACATACAGCGTTGTGCACCTTGGCCATCACTCAGAAAGTGCCTTCCTTTCCGCTTCCCCAGTATACTTTTAGTTTCAACGTTCTGTAGCTTTCTTTGGTAATTCAAGCTGCCTTTGCCTTTTAAATAAGCGCACAAAATATATTCTTTCCTAAGCCAATAAAAACATCTCAATGGAAGATGCTGGTCACTGCCCTTTCTTTGTTGTCTGATAGACCTGTATAGGTTTAGCTCCACTTCCTGTACTCGGCTCTTTCATGCTGCTTTTCCCTGGTCTAGGGTAACTACCCAAAGTAAAGAATTTTGTTTTTATCAGGCATGCGGGAACGGCTAAACTCATCAGACTTTGGTGGAACTGGAAAGGGGGCCCTCTCCCTCCTCTGTTCCCCCCACCACCACCAAGGCCCTTGGTCGCTCGCACAAACTGCTTCTGGCGCTAATGGCCATGATCCAGAGATGCAGACAAACAGCAGAGCTGTTACTGGTTCTCCCCGTGCTAGGCTGAACATGAGGCACCCAGTAGAGAGGCCAGGTTCTGGTTCCAGTCTGCTGATCCAATAAAGCCTCAGAAGCCAGAAAAACTTCATGCACCACAATCACATCCATTGTGGAGAACTTTGCACTTTGCCAAAGGGACTCCACAGCTCATCAGAGCCGCACCCATGAGAGTATCCGATTTCAAACCCAGGTATACAAGTCACTGCTGCTAAACTCTGCAAACTTTCATGAACTGGAAATGGAGATCCTTCCCCCACCTCTGCCTTTTCTGGAAGGGCCGGTGGTGGCGCCCAGGAACACCTTCCGGAACTAATGGCTATGATCCAGAGACACAGGCACGTGGCGGAGCAGCTGGTTCTCCCCCAGGCACTTGCTTGCTGAAAAGCAGCTGCACGGTATCTCAAAGCATGGTACACTGTTGCCAGGTATCCAATCCCATGTGATAAAACTAAGTATGGGGCATACAGTCAAAAGTGTGTGGTAATGGTGTCTGTTCTGTGGGAACATATCAGTAATTTCTTATACACTGGGCTCAAGTGAACCAGTGGGTCCATTGTGAGATTTAATAATCTCCATTGACTTTCTTTCTTTCTTTCTTTCTTTCCTTTCTTTCTATTTTCTTTCTTTCTTTCTTTCTTTCTTTCTTTCTTTCTTTCTTTCTTTCTTTCTTTCTTTCTTTTTCTTTCTTTCTTTCTTTCTTTCTTTCTTTCTTTCTGTATTCCTTCCTTCCTTCCTTCCTTCCTTCCTTCCTTCCTTCCTTCCTTCCTTCCTTCCTTCCTTCCTTCCTTCCCTTCCTTCCTTCCTTCCTTCCTTCCTTCCTTCCTTCCTTCCTTCCTTCCTTCCCTTCTTCCTTCCTTCCTTCCTTTCTTTCATTTTGCTTTTTGGGTCACACCCGGCAATGCTCAGGGGTTATTCCTGGCTCTACACTCAGGAATCACTCCTGGCGGTGCTCAGGGGACCATATGGGATGCCGGGAATCGAACCCGGGCCGACACAGGCCGGCCGCATGCAAGGCAAACGCCCTACCCGCTGGGCTATCGCTCCGCCCCTGACTTTCTTCTAAGAATATATTCCTCAACCATATTTAAAGAATTAGCTCCAACAAGCAACATAGAATAGATTATTCAGTGTTTGCTTAGGACAGGCTCAAACAGAGGTTGAGAAATATTTGAAATAAGTGTTATCTTATTTCAAAGATAAGTGTTATCTTATTTCACCATTCACAATAGCCAGAATCTGGAACAACCTGAGTGCCCAAGAACAGGTGACTGGGTAAAGAAACTGTGCTACATCTACACAATGGAATACTATGCAGCTGTCAGGAAAAACAAAGTTATGAAATTCGCCTATAAGCGAAGCGGACATGGAGAGGATCATGCTGAGTGAAATTGGCCAGAGGGATAAAGGACAGATATAGAATGACTGCATTTATTTGCGGGATATAAAAATAAAATAGTATGATACCACTATGCAAGGACAG
Organism: Cryptotis parvus; assembly: GCA_021461705.1. Lineage (NCBI taxonomy): Eukaryota > Metazoa > Chordata > Mammalia > Eulipotyphla > Soricidae > Cryptotis > Cryptotis parvus. Next base: position 12,958 of record JAJIBD010030491.1, on the reverse strand, counting down.
GCAAAACATGGATCAGGAGGTCTTGTCAGTGGATGGAATCTGCCACAAGTGTGTGGAAGTCAGAGGTTAGGTAAGACAGAGAAGGGAACAATGTGCTAATAATTGGTGAAAATGATAATGCCAGCCTATAACTGAGCAATGAATATAGGCAAAGGAATATACATGATAACCTCTAACTGTATGTATATATTGCAAGCCACAATGTGTAAGAGAAAGAAGAGAGAGAAAGAGAGAGACAGAGAGAAGAAGCAAAGTGCCTGCCATAGAGGCAGGCCGGGGAGAGGGGTGGGAATCAGGGGAAAATGGTGGTGGGAAATGGGCACTGGCGGAGAGATCAGTGCTGGAACATAGTTTGACTGAAATCCAAACATGAACATCTTTGGAATTGTATATCTCACAGTGGTATAATAAAAATAAAATTTTAAAAATAAGTGTTGCCCATAGGTACAGTGGTGGGGGTTTGGGGGTTGACTAGTAGAAAACCACTATGTTCTAGAAATTCAGAAAGTGAATGTAAGAACTCAAATGAGCCAGAATCACGCATAACAAGAACAAGAAAAAAAGTCATGACTTTATCAATACCATTCCCATGTATGGGCTGTAAAAATCAATGTAATTAGTGCCGGCTAAGGGAGCACTAATTACATTACATGAGTCTTTTGGGGGGTGGTGGGAGCATACTAGTGGTGGAATTGGTGTTAAACAAAGAATGTTTCTAACAACTGTATTGTGGGAAACTTTGCACTTTGTCAATCATGCTGTTTAAATTAAGTTAAATAAATAAAATTAAAAGTAAAAGGTTGAGACAAACATGCTCAAATAAATTAGAGATATCAAGATTGCAAATAATAAAAGATAGTGAAAGTCATTATATAATAGTCAAATGAAGTATACACCAAGAAGATTTAATACCAAAATATATGCAACAAATGAAGAGTCTCCAAGACATAAAGCAACTAATATCGTCATGAAGAAAAATATTGACAGCACAATAGTAATAAAGAATTTCAATACCACTTTTCACCATTAGACAAACTACAAAATATCGGTAAGGAAACAGTTACTAAAGAAATGGAAGAAGTGGGCTTAATAAACATTTTTAGGATTCTGTCCCATGAGGAATGCCTTTTTTTTTAATCTGCTAATCATTTATTTATTTATTTATTTATTTAACATTTTATTATACCACCGTGAGATATACAATTACAACGTTGTTCACGTTTGGAGGTTTCCGTCACACAGTGTTCCAGCACCCCGCCCTCCACCAGTGCCCATCACCCACCACCCATGTCCCCAATTCCCTCCCCCTCCCATGTCCTGCCTAAATGGCAGGTTCTTTATCTCCTCTTTCTCTCCCTCTCTCTCTCTTCCTTCTCCTACACGTTGTGGGTTGCACTACATACACTTAGAAGCCATCATTTGCATTTTTTGTCTGTATTTAATGCTCAGTTCTATGTTGGTATCAGACCTTTTGACATTTATTCACACATGTTCCCTTCTCTATCTTACCTAACCTCTGACTCCCCCGCGCTTGTGGTAATTTCCACTTTTGGTAAGATCACCTGGTATATTTATGTCATGCAAATAAATGCAGTCATTCTATGTCTCTCTCTTTCCTTCTGACTAATTTCACTCAACATGATCCTTTCCATGTCCATCCATTTATAGGCAAATTTCATAACTTCATTTTTCCTGACAGCTGCATGCAGTATTCCATTGTGTAGATGTACCACAGTTTCTTTTATCCAGTCATCAGTTCTCGGGCATACTGGTTGTTTCCAGGTTCTGGCTATTGTGAATAGTGCTGCTATGAAAATAAAAGTGCGGATTGTGTTTCCGCTGTGTGTTTTTGGCTTCCCAGGGTATATTCCCAGGAGTGGTATGGCTGGGTCAAAGGGGAGCTCAATTTCTAGTCTTTGGAGGAATGTCCATATTGTTTTCCAGAAAGGTTGTACAAGTCGACATTCCCACCAACAATGTATGAGAGTCCCCTTTTCCCCGCATCCACGCCAGCACTTGTTGCTTTTACCCTTTTGGATATGGGCCATTCTCTGTGGTGTGAGGTGATATCTCATTGTTGTTTTGATTTGCATCTCTCTGATGATTAGTGATGATGAGCATTTTTTCATATGCCTTTTGGCCATTCGGATTTCTTCCTTGTCAAAGTTTCTGTTCATCTCTTCTCCCCATTTTCTAATGGGGTTGGCTGTTTTTTTCTTATATAGCTGTACCAGTGCCTGATATATCCTGGATATTAACCCCTTATCAGATGGGTATTGGGTGAATATTCTTTCCCATTCTGTGGACTGTCTTTCTATCTTGGTCACTGTTTCTTTCGAGGTGCAGAAGCTCTTCAGTTTCATGTAGTCCCATATGTTTATATTTTCTTCTAGTTGCTTTGTTAATGGTGTTTCACCTTTGAAGATGTCTTTAGCTTCAATGTCGTGGAGGGTTTTTCCTATATTTTCTTCAACGTACTTTATGGAATCAGGTCTGATATTGAGATCTTTAATCCATTTTGATCTGATTTTTGTGCAAGGTGTTAGACACAGGTCCAAATTCATTTTTTTACATGTAGCTGTCCAGTTTTCCCAGCACCACTTGTTGAAGAGGCTTTCCTTACTCCAGTTTGGACTCTTTGCACCTTTATCAAAGATTAACTGATCATGTCTTTGAGGGTGGGTGTCAGGATACTCAACTCTATTCCATAGGTCCACAGGTCTGTTTTTATTCCAGTACCACGCTGTTTTAATTACTGCTGCTTTGTAGTACAGTTTGAGGTTGGGAAAGGTGATGCCTCCCATCTTCTTCTTCCCAAGGATTGCTTTAGCTATCCGTGGGGGTTTATTATTCCATACGAATTTCAGGAGTGTTTGGTCAATTTCTTTAAAGAATGTCATGGGAATCCTTATAGGAACCGCATTGAATCTGTACAAAGCTCTAGGGAGTATTACCATCTTGACAATGTTAATTCTCCCCATCCATGAGCAGGGAATGTGTTTCCATTTCCTCGTGTCCTCTTTTTATTTCTTGAAGCAGTGTCTTGTAGTTCTCTTTGTATAGGTCCTTTACACACTTGGTTAAGCTGATTCCTAGGTATTTGATTTTCTGTGGCACAATTGTGAATGGAATCCATTTCTTAATATCCCTTTCTTCTCTTTTGTTATTTGTGTATAGGAAAGCCACAGACTTTTGGGTATTGATTTTGTACCCTGCCACTCTACTATACATATCTATTGTTTCTAAGAGTTTTTGGGTCGAGAGTTTAGGGTTCTCTAGGTATAATATCATGTCATCTGCAAATAATGATAGCTTGATTTCTTCCTTGCCTATCTGGGTGCCCTTTAATGTCCTTTTCTTCTCTGATTGCTATGGCGAGTACTTCCAGTACTATATTGAATAAAAGAGGTGAGAGAGGGCAACCTTGTCGTGTTCCTGATCTTAAGGGGAAGGCTTTCAATTTTTCCCCATTGAGAATGATACTCGCTGTGGGCTTTTGGTAGATGGCTTTGACTATCTTGAGGAAGCTTCCTTCAATTCCCATTTTCTGGAGGGTTTTAATCATGAATGGGTGCTGGATCTTGTCAAATGCTTTTTCTGCATCTATCGATAGGACCATATGGTTTTTATTTTTTCTCTTATTGATATGATGTATTATGTTGATTGATTTGCGAATGTTGAACCATCCTTGCATTCCCGGGATGAATCCTACTTGGTCATGATGTATGATCTTTTTGATGAGTCTTTGGATTCTGTTTGCTAGTATTTTGTTGAAGATCTTAGCATCTGTGTTCATCAAGGAGATTGGTCTGTAATTTTCCTTCTTTGTGTTGTCTCTCCCTGCTTTGGGTATCAGGGTGATATGTGCCTCGTAAAAGCTGTTTGGGAGTGTTTCTGTTTCTTCTATTTCCTGGAAGAGCTTGAACAGGACTGGCAGTAGGTCCTCCTTAAAGGTTTGGTAGAATTCGCCAGTGAACCCATCTGGACCTGGGCTTTTGTGTTTGGGCAGACTTTTAATTACTGTTTCAATTTCCTCGATGGTGATAGGCTTATTTAGGTATTGGAGGTCTTCTTGTTTCAATCGTGGGAGGTTATAGGACTTCAGGAATTTATCCATTTCTTCTAGGTTCTCATGTTTTGTGGCATACAGGTTCTCAAAGTAACCTCTGATGATCTTTTGGATTTCTGTTTTTTTTCTGTTGTGATGTCACCATTTTCATTTCTGATTCTGTTTATTTGGGTTCTCTCTTTCCCTGTCCTTACAAGTCTTGCCAGTGGCTTGTCGATCTTGTTTAATTTTTCAAAAAAACCAGCTCTTGGTTTCATTAATCTTTTGGATTGTTTTTTTTTTGGTTTCCAGCTCGTTGATTTCCTCCCTAAGTTTCACTATTTCCTTCCTTCTGCCTGGGTTGGGCTTCCCTTTGTTGGTCTTTTTCTAATATTTTCAGCTGTGAGGTCAGGTTATTTATGTGGGCCCTTTCTTCTTTCCTGATGAATGCTTGCAGAGCTATGAACTTTCCTCTTAACACAGCTTTTGCTGTGTCCCACAAGTTCTGATAGTTGGTATCTTCATTGTCATTTGTTTCTAGGAATCTTTGGATTTCCTGTTTGATTTCTTCTATGACCCATTTGTTGTTCAGCAGTGAGCTGTTTAGTTTCCAGGTGTTTGGTTTAGCTCCCTGCTTCTGTGTATGGTTCACTACTATTTTCAGTGCATCGTGATCTGAAAAGATAGTCGACACAATTTCAATCTTTTTTATTTTGTTGAGGTATGCTTTGTGGCTCAGTATATGGTCTATCTTGGAGTATGTTCCATGTGCACTGGAAAAAATGTGTATTCAGCTTTTTTGGGATGAAAAGCCCTGTATATATCAACCAGCTCTCTTTCTTCCATTTCTTCCTTCAGGTCCAGTATTTCCCTGGTGAGTTTCAGCCTCGTCGATCTATCCATAGTCGATAAGGCAGTGTTGAAGTCTCCGACTATTATTGTGCTACTGTTAATGTCTTCTTTGAGGTCTATTAATAGTCGTTTTAAGTATTTTGCTGGCCCCTCGTTTGGCGCATATATGTTTAGTAGTGTGATTTCTTCCTGGTATACATACCCCTTAATTATTAAGAAATGGCCTTCATTGTCCCTTTTGACCCTTTTTCAGCCTGAAATCTATATTGTCAGATACGAGTATGGCCACACCCGCCTTTTTGGAGGGGTTGTTTGCGTGGAGAATGGTCTTCCAGCCTTTGACTTTGAGTCTGTGTTTGCTCTGGTTATTCAGATGTGTTTCTTGTAGGCAGCAGAATGTTGGATTCAGTTTTTAATCCATTTTGCCACCCTGTGTCTCTTAATTGGTGCATTTAGACCGTTGACGTTGAGAGAGATTATTGTCATTGGATTTTGTGCCATCTTTCTGTTTAAACTTGTTGTGGTTTTGGGTTGTCTTATTTTACAATAGACCCTTCAATCCTTCTTTTAGAGTTGGTTTTGAGTCTATGAATTTCCTGAGTTGTTGTTTATCCATGAAGTTGTGTATCTTTCCTTCGCATCTGAAAGTAAGTCTAGCTGGGTAAAGAATTCTTGGTGAGGCCTGAAGTTCATTGAGTCTTTTCACAATATCCCACCATTGTTTTTGGGCTTGGAGTGTTTCATCTGAGAAGTCTGCTGTAAATCTCAGGGATGCTCCTTTGTATGTGATTTCCTTCTTTGATCTTGCTGCTTTCAGTATTCTATCTCTGTCTATCGTTTTTTTCATTTTAATAAGGATGTGTCTTGGAGTATTCTTATTGGGGTTTCTTTTTAGCTGGTATCCTTCGGACCTCCTGTATCTGGGAGCATGCTTTCTTCAGTTCAGGGAACTTGTCAGCGATGATGGCTTTGACAGTTTCTTCTTCATCAGGGTTTTCTTCTTGCCCTTCTGGGACCCCAATGATGCGTATGTTGTTCCTTTTGGCTTCATCCCGATTTTCTCTGGTAGTCTGTTCATTGATTGTGAGTCTTTTTTCCATCTTCTGGTGTTGTCTACAGAATCTCTGAACCTCGTCTTCGAGATCACTAATTCTTTCTTCAGTAGCTGTTACTCTGCTTTGGAGGCCTTCTCCTGTGTTTTTCAGTTCACTTACCTCATTTTTAATATCTGTCATTTCTGCTTGTACTTTGGTCTGAAATTTACTCAATTCTGCTCTCATGTCCTCCTGTATTTTATTGACTTTGTATTCCATTGTTTCTTTTATTTCCTTGTACATCTTTAACAGTTGCTTCCGAAATTCCTTTTCAGAGAGGTTATATAGCTCATCGTTATTGCTGGACTCATCTGTATTAGTGACTTCAATCATAGAGCTTGAAGGACTTCTGCGCTGCTTTACCATAATGACTATCGTAGGTTGAAAATGTGTGTTCTAGGTGACTAGTCAATAGAGTTAGTAGGTGCCTGAATTACTTTGCAGCTAGGGACGTATAGCAAAGAGTGTAGGGGCCAATGCTCAGTGGTATCTCAGGTAGATAGACAATACTTTGCGTGGTTTTGAATTTTGGGGTGTGGGTGGGTGGTTCCAGAGTCAGGGGGTCGGGGTGGGGGTCATGCAGTGGAAGGTCCAAGGACGCTGGGTGGGGCTTGGTCCCGTCCTCAAAGCTGGAGCCCTTTCTCCTGGAGCGGAGTGGCTCAGGGGCTGCGCCCACCGGGGGAACGCACCTGGTGGGAAGAGCGCGGGGATCTGCTGGGCGTCAGGGCTGGATGGCGTCAGGTGGGAGGTCCGATGATGCTGGGTGGGGCTTGGTCCCCTCCTCAAAGCTGGAGCCTTTTCTCCTGGAGCGGGGGTGGCTAGGGGGCTGCCCGCCGCAGGAACGCACCTGGTGGGAAGAGCGTGAGGATCTGCTGGGCGTCGGGGCTGGATGGCGTCTGAGGAAAGCCTTTTTAAAAAAAGAATTTTTGTATTTTAGGAAACTGATTCATTACTCAATATATTTCAGTCTTAGTACTCACTCTTTATTTGTTACATCTAATACTTTTTGTCGTGCAGATCTATGATAGAATTTATAGCCCGAGCTCTGGCAGACACTTCCCACCTCCACACCAGATGTGTGTGACCCCTGCACGGCCAACTGAACCACCCAAATACATCCCAAAACTACTTGCTATTTATCCTATATGAAGTAAAGTGAGCATTCAGTCCCATACTCTTTGCCACCCACGGAAATTCTTCAAACAACCCAGACACCTACTAACTATACTGTCTAGCCACCCAAAAACACACATTTGCAACCTGAAATAGTCGCAATGGTAAAGCAACGCAGGAATTCCATCAAGTTCAGTGAGTGAAGTCACTAGCCCAGATGAGCCAAGCAATAATGAAGAGCTATATAACCTCTCTGATAAGGAATTTCAGAAAGAATTGTTAAGGATGTATAAGGAACTCAAAGAAGCAATGGAATAAAAAATCAATAAAATACAAAATAACAAGAGAGAAGAAATGAGGAAAATGCAGACCAAAATACAAACAGAAATGACAGATATTAAAAAAGTGATAAGTAAAATGAAAAACACACTGGAAGGCCTCCAGAGCAGAGTAACAACTGCTGAAGAAAGAATCAGTGATCTCTAAGACAAGATTCAAAGATTCTCTAGACAACAGCAGAAGATGGAAAAAAAAGACTCACAATTAACGAACAGACAACAAGGGATAATTGGGATGAAGCCAAAGGAATAACATACAGATCACTGGGGTACAGAAGGGCAAGAAGAAAACCCTGATAAAGAAGAAACTGTCAAAGCCATCATTGCTGAAAAGTTCCCAGAACTAAATAATGTTTGCTTCCAGATCCAGGAGGCCCATAGGATACCAGCTAAAAGAAATCCAAATAAGAATACTCCAAGACACATCCTAATTAGAACGACAAAAACTATAGATAGAGATAGAATACTCAAAGTACAAGAGCAAAGAAGGAAATCACATACAAAGGAGCATCCCTAAGATTTACAGCAGACTTCTCAGTCTAAGAAACCAAAAACAATGGAGGGATGTTGTGAAAAGACTCAATGAACAGCAGGCCTGACCAAGAATTCTTTACCCGGCTAGACTCACATTCAGATATGAAGGAAAGATACATAACTTCATGGATAAGCAACAACTCAGTAACTTCATAGACTCAAAACCAACATTAAAAAGAAGTACTGAAGGGTCCTTCTTTTAAAAGTAAGACAAAACCCAGAAGCACAATAAGTTTAAACTGAAAGATGACACAAAATCCCATGACAATAATCTCTCTCAATGTCAACAGTCTAAATGCACCAATTAAGAGACACAGAGTGGAAAAATGGATTAAAAAACTGAATCCAACATTCTGCTGCCTACACGAAACACATCTGAATAATCATAGCAAACACAGACTAAAAGTCAAAGGTTGGAAGACAATTCTCCATGTAAACAACTCCTCCAGAAAGGCCTATGTGGCCAAACTAGTAACAGATAATATAGACTTCAGGCTGAAAAAGGTTAGAAATGACAATGAAAGCCATTTCTTAATAATTAAGGGGTATTAATTATTATTAATTGCTGGGTGGAATAAGGGGTATTAATTATGATTAATTGCTGGGTGGAGTTCTCATCAGAACTCCACCCAGCAGACAAGCCCATCACAGCCCGGATCATCGGCACCCAACCCTGCAGCAGTTCTTTTCCTCAATCCGGCCCAGGTATGCTGGTCCAGAGACTCTCAGACATGGGGCAGAGCTGTTCCTTGCTCTCCCTGTGCCCAGTCGTTCATGAGGCAGTCGGGAGGCATGGCAGGTTCTAGCCCTGGCCCAGCACCTCGGCAGGAGCCTCACAACAAGCAGACCACCCCCCTTCCCTCCACGGGCGCCGCCATTTTCCACATTTGGACTTCCCTCTCGTCAGAACTCCACCCAGCAGACCAACCCATCACAGCCCGGCTCACGCCGGCGCTTGCGCCACGCAGCTCATCAATAAATGCTTTATTTAGAGGTGTTTAAAAGAGTTTGCCTCCGCGCTCGGCAAGCCTGGCAAGCTTCTTGTGTTGTATTTGATATGCCAAATTCCAGTAACAATTATATTAGGACATTCCCATGACCTAATATAATGGTTTGAGGCTCTTTATGTTCCTGGAGCAAGCCGATGCCCCTGCCTCTACTGGCATGAGACAGGACATATGGAGATGTTACTGGTGCCCGCTCTAGCAAATAGATGATCAACGGGAAGATCGTGATGGTGAAGAGGTATGTATATCAGAAAGATATTACACTAACAAACATATATGCACCCAATGAGGGGCCAGAAAAATACTTAAAACAACTACTAATAGACCTCAAAGAAGACATTAACAGTAGCACAATAATAGTTGGAGATTTCAACATTGCTTTATCAACTATTGATAGATCGACAAGACTGAGACTTACCAAGAAATACTGCCTCTGAAGGAAGAAATGGAAGAAAGAGAACTGGTTGATAGATACAGGGCTATTCATCAAAAAAAAATCTGAATACACTCTTTTCAACACTGCACATTGAACATTCTCCAAGATAGACTACATGCTGAGCCACAAAGCATACCTCAATAAAATAAAAAAAGATAGAAATTGTGTCAACTATATTTTCAGACCATGATGCACTGAAAATGGAATTTAATCATACACAGAAATAGGAAGTCAAACCAAACACCTGGAAACTGCACAGCTCACAGCTGAACACCCAATGGGTCATAGAACTAATCAAGCAGGAAATCTAAAGATTCCTGAAAACAAATGAAAATGAAGACACAAACTAGCAGAACTTGTGGGACACAGCAAAAGCAGTGCTAAGAGAAAGTTCATAACTCTGCAAGCATTCATCAGGAAAAAAAGAAAGGGTCCATATAAATAACCTAACTTCAAAACTCAAATATTAGAAAAAGACCAACAATAGGAGCCCAACCCAGGCAGAAATAAATAAAAAACAAAACTTAAAGAGGAAATCAATGAGCTGGAAACCCAAAAATCATCCCAAAAGATTAATGAAACTATGAGCTAGTTCTTTGAAAAAAAATAAACAAGATTGACAAACCACTGGCAAGACTTGTAAGGACAGGGAAAGAAAGAACCCAAATATACAGAATCAGAAATAAAAATGGAGAAACCACAACATAAATCACATAAATCCAAAAGATCAGCAGAGATTACTTTGAGAGTCTGTATGCCATGAAACTTGAGAACCTAGAAGAAATGGATAAATTCCTGATGTCCTATAACCTCCCATGGCTGAAGCAAGAAGACCTGCAATTCCTGAATAAGCCTATCACCATCGAGGATATTGAAACAGTAATCTAAAGCCTACCCAAACACAAAAGTCCAGGTCCAGATGGATTCACTAGTGAATTCTTCCAAACCTTTATGGAGCAGCTACTGCCAGTCCTTTTCAAGCTCTTCAAGGAAATAGAAGGAACAGAAATACTCCCAAACAGCTTCTAAGAGGCACATATCACCCTGGTACCTAAAGCAGGCAGAGACGACAAAAAGAAAGAAAATTACGGAACAATCTCTCTGATGAACACAGATGCTAAGATCTTCCACAAAATACTAGCAAACAGAATCCAAAGACTCATCAAAAATATTCAACAAGATCCAATGCCTGTTCATGATAAAAAGTCTCCATAAAATGGAAATTGACGGAACCTTCCTCAATATAGTCAAAGTCATCTATCAAAAGCCCACAGCGAGAATCATTCTCAATGGGGAAAAACTGAAAGCCTTCCCCCTAAGATCAAGGACAAGACAAGGTTGCCCACTCTCACCTCTTTTTATTCAATATATTACTGGAAGTACTTGCCATAGCAATCAGAGAAGAGAAGGACATTAAGGGTATCCAGATAGGCAAGGAAGAAGTCAAGCTCTCACTATTTACAGATGACATGATATACCTAGAGAACCCTAAACTCTCAACCAAAAAACTCCTAGAAATAATAGATATTTATAGTAGAGTGGCATGGTACAAAATTAATACTCAAAAGTCAGTGGCTTTCCTATATACAAATAATGAAAGAGAAGAAAGGGATATTAAGAAATGGATTCCATTCACAATTGTGACACAGAAAATCAAATACCTAGGAATCAGCTTAACCAGTGTGTAAAGGACCTTTACAAAGAAAACTATAAAGCCCTGCTTCAGAAAATAAAAGAGGACACGAGGAAATGGAAACATACCCTGCTCATGGATGAGGGAGAATCAATGTTGTCAAAATGGTAATATTCACTAGAGTTTTATTCAGATTCGATGTGGTCCCATAAGAATACCATGAAATTCTTCAAAGAAATTGACCAAACTCTCCTGAAATTTCTATGAAATAATAAACCCCCACGGATAGCTAAAACAATACTTGGGGAAAAGAAGATGGGAGGCATCACCTTTCCCAACTTCAAACTGTACTACTAATCAGCAGTAATTAAAACAGCGTGGTATTGGAATAAACACAGACCTGTGGACCTATGGAAGAGAGTTGAGTATCCTGACACCCATCCTCAAATACATGATCATTTAATCTTTGATAAAGAGCAAAAATTATGAAATGGAGCTAAGAAATCCTCTTTAATAAGTGGTGCTACGAAAACTGGGCAGCTACATGTAAAAAAATTAATTTGGACCTCTGTCTAAGACCATGCACAAAAAATCAGATCAAAATGGATTAAAGATCTCAATATCAGACCTGAATCCATAAAGTATGTTGAAGAAAATATAGGAAAAAGCCTCCACGACATTGAAGCTAAAAGATATCTTCAAAGATGAAACACCATTAACAAAGCAACTGGAAGCAAAGATAAACATATGGGACTACAAAAAATTACAAAGCTTCTGCGCCTCAAAAGAAACAGTGACCAAGATACAAAGAGAGTCCACAGAATGGGAATGAATATTCACCCAATATACATCTGATAAAGGGTTAATATTCAGGATATATCAGGCAATGGTAAAACTTTATAAGAAAAAAAAACCAAACCCCATCAAAAATGGGGAGAAGTGAACAGAAACTTTGAAAAGGAAGAAATTCGAATGACCAAAAGACATATGAAAAGATGCTTATCATCATTAGTCATCAGAGAGATGCAAATCAAAACAACAATGAGATATCATTTTACACCACAGAGATTGGCACATATCCAAAAGAGTAAGAACAAGTGCTGCTGTGGATGTGGGGAAAAGGGGGACTCTCATCCATTGTTGGTGGGAATGTCGACTGGTACAGCCTTTCTGGAAATCAATATGGACATTCCTCCAAGGACTGGAAATTGAGCTCCCATTTGACCCAGCCATACCACTCCTGGAAATATACCCTGGGAAGCCAAAAGCACACAGCAGAAACACCTCCGCACTTTTATTTTCATAGCAGCACTATTCACAATAGCCAGAACCTGGAAACAACCAGAGTGCCCAAGAACTGATGACTGGATAAGGGAAACTTTGGCACATCTACACTATGGAATACTATGCAGCTGTTAGGAAAAATGAAATTATGAAATTTGCCTATAAATGGATGGACACGGAGAGGATCATGTTGAGTGTAATTAGCCAGAAGGAAAAGGCAGATATAGAATGACTCCATTTATTTGCATGACATAAATATATATATATATATATATATTACATATATATATATATATATATATACTTGATACCAATATCCAAGGTCAGTCAAAACATAGTTCAAGAGGTCTTGTGAAAGGTGGAATCTACCACAAACATGTGGGAGTCAGAGGTTAGGTAAGATAGAGAAGTGAACAGTGTGCTAATAATTGGCAAAAGGGATAATAACAGCCTAGAACTGAGCATTGAATACAGGCAAAAAGATACACATGATAACCTATAAATGTATATATTGTAATCCACAATGTGTAAGAGAAGAGAGAAAGAGAGAGAGAGAAAAAAAAAAAGAAAAAGAGATAAAGAACATGCCATAGAGGCAGGCTAGGGGAGGGAGAGGGAA